>JAVYIG010010870.1:0-65510 GCA_035222895.1 Strongylocentrotus droebachiensis | reverse complement strand
TAATATTTAGTTCTTGTATAGCGCATACTATGTTATGAAATAACATCTCTTTATATGCGCATCCAAAGAGCTTTGGAAATTATTACCCTAGCTTAAGCTCCGGCAGCCGTTATCAGCGCACAGTGCATTTCAAGGAATAATCCTACCAGGTACCCATTTACCTCACCTGGGTTGAGTATGGCAAATGTAGATAAATGTCTTGCCAAAGGACATTAGTGCCGCTGCGAGACTCGAACCCCGGACCTTGTGATCGACAGTCCGGTGGCGTATCCACTCGACAAAACACCTTTCGGTTGTGTGAGCTTTACTAATTGCCTAGGAGGACACTTTGTTTTACACGGTGACAGTTTTTCCTTAGACATAAACTGGAGGCGGGGTAGGAGAGAAGATAGTAAAGGAATGGCATCCTATTCGAGTTGACGTGACCCTAGCCACGATAAAGCAAACATGCTAGATCCCCGTAAATAAGGCGGCTTCCTGCCCGATCCAGCCCGCCCGCTCCGCTGTTCAGAACAGCAATAGCATGCTAGAATGGCGTCCATATTACGACTCTTGTGAAAGGGAGGGCAGAAGAGGAGGGACGGTGGAAGAGTGAGAAAGGGATGAAGGAGGAGATAGATGTGGAGGGAATGGTTAGAAATTGGCAAACAAAAGAACAGAGGGGAAGAGAGAGACGGGAAGAGAGAGACGGGCAGGGGTGGGAGAGAGAGAAGTGGAGGTGAGATGGGAAGAGAGAGGGAGAGAGTGAGGGAGAAAGGACAAGAGAGTTGGAGAGAGATGGAGAGGGAGAGAGAGAAAGGGAGAGAGAGAGAGAGAGAGAGAGATAAGGGAGAGGGAGAGAGAGAGAGAGAGAGAGAGAGAGAGAGAGAGGGGGTGGGTAGGACCGTGATAAGACGGAGTGGGAGGGATAGAGGGCAGGGAGGAGGAGGGAGAGGTGGGGGCGTCCTGCAAAAGCGAACAGATCTTTAATACTGCATATGAATCGACGTACGCTGCCCTGTCCTACCTCAAAATTATGATGAAATAAACTGTCAACAAAAAAACACACACGAAATAATAACGTAAATACTACACAAACGACCCTTCTCCTCCCCCCCCCCCCCCCTCCCCCCACCCCACAGCAAAAATAGGGGGACCGGGGTATGGAGGGTTAATTCCACTCATTGTTTATCAACTTCTCGGCACTACTCTATCGAGCTACGGGAGGAGTAAAGATAGATAAGAGAGGGAGACAGAAAGAGAGTGGAGGAGAGGGGGAAAGGGATAGAGAGAAGGAAAGGGGAAGAGAGTGACATAGAGACAACGGGAGAGAGAGGGAAAGGGAGAGAGAAAGAGAGGAGGAGAGGGGATGAGAATGACATAGAGAGAATGAGAGAAAGACATAGAGATAGAGAGAGTGGGAGAATAAGAGAGAGAGAATGAGAGAGCGAGAGAGGCAAAATTAGAACGAGCAAGCTGATGTGGGCATTGGTGAGGCCGTATCGGGTTTCTAGCATCGAAAACGAGTGCATGGCTGGCGGATGCCCATGCCGACGGCTGCCCGTAGGTCGGCGATCGATGCTCCGACGGAGGCACACGTAACCTCGACGACGTATCGCCCGTGACCGGCGATCACCCTAAAGCACGTGCATGTCGCCATCACGACGTCTCACTTCGCCATCGACCAGGAAGCCGGAGCGAGGGTGGATAAAAGAAGGGGCGGGGTCAGAGCCTCGACGAAACAAAGAGCGACACTCTGCCTACGTGACTCGATGACTATCAGTTAAAGTGCCAGAGAGCTTTGTGCACGGAAAGCCAATTAGACGCTGAAACTAGACACTAATTTTACACTTTGCAACGGTAGTCAGTGCTAATTTCTCCCGATGATGGACATCTCTGACATTAAAGCAAATACTAAGGACAATTTATGTCATGGAATTCGCATCATGTAATATTTGTTTGTTTATTCTTGGGTTTATAATTACATGATTTTGTTTTGCTTAATATTTTGTGTACAAGAGTCGATTCATACAATCTCAACATTGCAGATTAAGTAAAGATGTTTGAAAGCTCATGGCTAAATGTTTTAATGCTTAATTAAAAGTATGGTAATATTGCAATTATACGTGAATCAAGCCTTTGTTGGTGAACTGTTGGTGAACAACATTCAGCGTGATTTTAGATATCAAGCTTTCAAAAAAATAACGATCCTAACATAAAAATAATGATAATATAATTTCTTTATTTTTATTTTTGTTCTGGTATTCAGACAGGGTGACTCATTATCACCAATAATGGTGGTCTTTCATGAGGCCCTGTTAAAAATAATAAGATACGATATAGTTCAAAATATATACATATATATTGGCCTATATTTGATGATGATATTAACAAAATCATAAACATAAACTCATAACAGGAACAAAGAATAAGTAAGATCATGTTTAAACATGTAACAACGACGATGACGACGGTGATGATGATGATGATGATAATGATGATGGTGATGATAATGAGGCTGATGATGTCTATACGATGATGCATATACCAATCAAATCAAGCTGTAGGTCTTTTATAACTCCTGAGGGGGTGTTTCACAAAGATTCTAAGTCGAACTTAACTCTAAGTTGGACTTTAATATTATGGAGAGCCATTTGTAGCCTTAAAATAAAATATATTCAAAAGCAAAAATTCAAGTATTTTAGACTTTTCATAAATTCCACATCAAGCACATGAAATCTCCTTGATAATAGAAATTATGATTGATTTGAATCAACATGTTATGCCTTTTAACATAAATTTTACAAAATATTTTTAATGATGCTGAACGGCTTTCCATAATTGTTAAGTCCAACTTAGAGATAAGTTCAACTTAGGATCTTTGTGAAACACCCCATTAGAGGACTTCCGCGTATAAAGATAGGAAATGTCTGTATACGAGCCAATTATTGTTTCACATCAGTCTGAGATTGTGCGACTTTGATCAGAACTAGCCGATAGTTTTTTTTAAGTAATTGAATTATTACGAAAACCTCCTTTGTCATTATCTTCATTCTGATAATGTCTGCCTTTAGCTTTATAGCATTTTTAGAACACATTAATCTTTTATTTTTCTGGATAAGATTTTTCAAGATAATATGTCAATTCCATAATATTTATAAAATGAATGTAAAAAAGTCATAGATTGCGCAGATGAAAAGTGGAAAAGAGTATGGCATTTCGAGGCAAATAACATTAATGACGTTGTCGATCCTATTTTAGTTGTCTGTTATTTTGACGACCACCAATAAACATGTATTCGGTGCACCTTTGCATGGCGTCTTTAATAATTAATTATGTCTTTACCCCCAATGCGACACTCCAATTTCGTACTAAGCTCAACATCATCTTACACAATAAGAATGTATGATTCAGTGCGGGAAGGAGTGTACGAGATGAAATTTGCGCCATGTAAGAAAGCATCTTTTGTAAAGCCCTCCGCACACTACACGATCATTCTGCGGTCCGATTATCGAAGAAATGACAATTGCATTAGATATAGCATCTAAACAAACATCATCTTCCTGATTTACTTTCTTATTAATGATAACAGGATTTTAGTGCACTTAACTCTTCTGGTCAAAATACATGCAGAAGCCAAATCAGATTCAAATCATAGACATTCGCACGAGCGGTGTGTGACGTCACTACGATTCTTAGCCGATTTAGCTTTACCCCCTCCTTGGATGCGTGAAATCCCTTTTGATATATTCTTAATTTCTCAATGATATTACTATTCAGGTCCGCTGTCAAAATGTTTGAATGTTTGAATGCTCACATCAAATCCAATTGCAAACCCTTTCAGGAATTGGATCGTAGTCAGAACGTGTAGTCAGTGTGCGATGGGTTTGAGGTGTCTAACCTCGCAATGCTGACATTGGACCTCCACGTCTTGAAACTCATCGATTTCGAGCTGGAACGGGGATGTAGAGGAGGAAGGGTGGGAGGACAGGAGAAAGGAAGTGCACATACTGTAGGACAGAGTGGGAGAAGGGGAGAGAACAAGTGAGAGCCGGGAGAAAGAGAGAGAAAGAGAGATAGGGGAGAGAGAGGGGGAGATAGAGAAGAGAGTAGTGGGAGAAAGGGAAGGGGAGAAGATAAAGGAGAGATGGGGGTAGAGGGAGTGAAAGGGGGAAATAAGGAGGGGAAAAGAAAGAGAGAAAGATTGATGGGATACACAAGGAGAGAGAGAGAGAGAGAGAGAGAGCGCCTAGGTGGGGGGGGGGGAGGGGGGGCTCACTTTGTATTAGTAAGGAAAGGAATTTTATTATTGAAATGAAAGATGTACTAATGATGAGACCGATGCGAAAGGAAAGTTGCATTATTGAGTTTGCTTGTTTGTTTTTTCTTCGTGTTTTTTTTTTTTTTTTTGGGGGGGGGGGGGGGTTGTATTTTCTGAAAATCACATTAATGATTATTAGGCCTTATTTTTGTATCATCAATGGAATCTACATCAATTTTCACATGAGAATTCGCAATTAATTGTATTCATTTTCTTCATTTGTTCTCATTAACCACTGATAACGAGATTGGTCATGTTGCCTATGTTTACATGGTATAAGCAAAATTATATATTATGGAAACACATACCGATCATATTACCCCCATTAAGTTCTAATCGTGCGGATAACATACCCATTTGCATTGGATTAAAAATCGCTTAACGTACACTTCCTACGAGCATGACAAAGGAGATGAAACCATATTGCGGGCAAGAAAAAACAATAACAAAGCCATATTCATAGGATCGCATTATACCTGAGGTGATTCGTCTTTATAATGCACTCGAGACTTTAGGCAAGACTAGCGCTTTCTGAGACGTTCTTTGGCTAGGGGGGAAGCATAGGGGTATTGATCATTAATTGACTAACACTTTAGGTGTTAAAGGGGTACAGTAGACGGGGGAAGACGAGACGAACAATGCATGTTGCCAAGGGAAGATTGTGAAATGTGGACGCTAAGTAGGGTTTAAAGGTGAGAGAGAGTAGAGATTGGATGCAATCTAATGAACACTCACTCAGTACGGGAGGGGTAGGGAGGGGTAGGGAGGGGGACTGGGGGATTCATACCTTCCACAAGCTTCGGAAGCCAGAACAATTATAACGAAAGTAGGTAACAGCAGATATCACACATCATGACGTATATTACCAATACATCACAATAGTATGAGGTTTTGTATTCATCGATTTTTTTTCCTCAAAACTCCAATTCCTATTCGTACATAACAAAGAAACAAAGCATTTTTCATAGTCCTAGATTCGTACAAAACTGCAACATAATTATAACAAAGATTTGTTTTATCATTTGATGAACGAACAAACAAATTAATACAACATAATTCATCGTTCATAATTCCACAATGTATAAGACTAAATTATGTCACAATTACATAATAGGAAAATATTACCGCATTACACAGTTATGTCTTCCACGAAACTAAAACAAGCTTGCATTGCTTTTTTTTTCTTCTTCAGAATAAGACTGAATAATTTTTTTAATGAGTTTCATATTTCTTAACATATTATTCTGAATTTAAGCAATGATTTTTTGTCTTTTATTAGAACACACAGTCTACCCCAAAACCCTCTCCATTCCTTTTCTTCTCTCTTACTTCTTGGACTTATCCCCATCCCCACCCCCCCCCCCCCCTTTCCCGTTCCCTTCATTAAAGGGATCGTTTAACTGATGTTAAATCTGAGATACACGGCCCTACGTGTTATCAGTGTAATATTGAAGCCCTAAACAAATTGCGCTTCAAAACGATCAAGAAGTGCCTCAAAAAAGTAAAAATCTTTGAGTGACCGGTTTTACCATACTCGTTTTCCCCAGTAGACTGTAGTTTTATGAAAAGCGTTTGGCAAACGGTTTTCAAAATTTGTAATTCCAAATCAAAAATATCTTGATAATCGGACAGGCGATCGGCTTGTAAAGTCACGGGGTTTCTGACTGACCTAAAGGTTTATAATTATCATTGCAGCATGAACTAATCCAGAATTTTGTTTCGGAATCTGAGACAAAGTTACCAGATCCCTTTAAGTTGTTGAGTTAATGTTTGTCATCGATGTGTGCTTTGAAATTAAAAAAAATCCTTTGTAAAAACTAAGTACTGCAAAATGAAAAATGAAACCCGAAAGGCCGGAACAAGTGTAATTATATAGAACTAGAGGAGGGGTAGGGGGTAAGGGATAAGGAGAAAGATAACAAGAGGGTTGATGGGGGTAAGAGAGAGAGAGAGAGAGAGAGAGAGAGAGAGAGAGGGGAGAGAGGAGAAAAATTAAAGCTAAATAAATCGAGCAAGAAAAGAGGAGAAAAATAGGAGGGAGATGGGGAGACGGTGGACGGTGGTAATACATAGAGGAGTGGAAAGAGAGCAAGAAAGAAAAGAGAGAGAGAGAGAGAGAGAGAGAGAGAGAAAGAGAGAGGGGGGACGTGCAGCTATAGTATGTTATAAGTTGTAAAAAGAATGAGAGATGAGCTAAAGAGTGGGAGATGACTGTCACGATTTTGTTTTCGTCAGGGAAAATAATAATAATAGATATCACGAATAATTGGCGGAAAGCTTTTTAAATGTAGGCGCCTTAAACACAAAGTGACGTGTGCTTTTAACCTTCGACCCCGAGCTGGTACATGATAGATACATGCCTGTGCGGGCATTTTGTCACGTGGTATGGGTGTGATGAACAGTTTATTTAATGTTTTGTGAAATCTTCCTCAACTGAAGGCGGAGCAGAGCGATTAGTATCACGCTTCTTACTCATTTTATTTCGATAACACGAAAAACGTCCAAAAGTACAAAATTAACGCTGTGTCCCAAATAAAAATGGATTCTTCTGCGTGATTGTGTAGCCACCTCTTTTGTTTACTTTTAATTCTTAAATTGAGAGTGTTTTATTAGTATTATAGTAATGCAACTTTTTTCTTTCCTCGGAATCTCCGAAACACGGAAGAGGGCAATATAAAGCTTAGTATTTCTCTCTCTCTCTCTCTCTCTCTCTCTCTCTCTCTCTCTCAATATATCTACTTTTCTCTTCCTGTCTTATACCAAATGTATGCCTCTCTATCATGTACATTCTTTCTGTGCCCCCTTCTCTCTCAAGCTCTCTTATACCTTATATATCTGACACTCGACGTCGCTCATTTCTTCTTTGTCTCTTCCTCCCTTCTCACATCCCCTTCTCTCTCTCTCTCTCTCTCTCTCTCTCTCTCTCTCTCTCCCTCCCCCTCTCTCTTTCTCTCTCTCTCTCTCTCTCTCGCTCTCTCTCTCTCTCTCTCTCTCTCTCTCTCGCTTCCTCTCTCTGTCCTCATTTTAGCCATTACATGTACATCATGTTGCCCCTCCCTCTAGTTTGACCAAGGAGATATCTCTTTGGTTTACACCAAAGCTGAATCAGCCGAGGTGTAATTCCATTAGCCCCCTCCCCCCCCCCCCCTCCTCTCCCCTATTTGTGTTCCTTCTTTGACAATTTGATAATTGAGTATAGCGGCATAGAACCCTTGCCAAAACAATACAACGCGATGACCAGTACGGGAGCCTTTGTCCGAACTATGGCCTCTTGACCACTAACACAATTTGGAGTGGTCATTATTGTTGGTCGGAGGTACCGGGACCAGCTGTCAGATGGTCAAGCCCTTGCCCTCCCCATGGGCTCCGGCCTGGACATGCCCCCCTCTGACCCATCACCGGCAAGAATATAAAAACCTGTTCATTTTCCTTCTAGCTCTGGACCTTCAAGGTACGAGTGGCCTACCTGACTCATGATGAGCCTACGCTGTTACTACAGGCAACAGGACAGTAAACAAATCTCATTGAGATTCACTTGCAGGTTTTCTTTAAAGCCACACTGTCATACTTGTAGCTACTTGCTCCCTCTATGTAGAAAACAATGTTTAATCGGTGACCATTGGTCCCCCATATGATCCTCTATTTCTTATGTTAATTGAGAGCTGAGTTGATGAGATAAAACCTGTCCAGTGACCTTGCAGGGTAGTCTAATCCCTCCTATAAACTAGTGCAGATAAGCTTTAAAGGGCAATCTAAACCCTTGCAATAACTTCATTGGTTTAGAAGCAGAAAATAAGAGAAAAGAATGGCGAAAGTTTGAAAGAAATCAGGTCAATAATAAGAATGTTACGAATGGTTGAAATTGTGAGATCACTAAATCCATGCGAATCTCAAATTAGAAATGAATTGGTCAGAGAATTGTGACGTAGTCATGGGACAACTCTCCCGTTTTTCGTTTACAAAAATATCATTAATTTCTCTCTTCTGGAAACAAAATTTAAAGAATCAAGAGGTATAATTATCTGTTAGCACACACATTTTAAGTCTTTTTAATATCTGACAAAAATAAACAACAATGATTAGGATGAAATGCCAGATTTTTTTTTTTTTTTTATTTTTTTTTTATTGAAATATATTTATTCAGGATAACAAGAATCAGATATACATTGTAGATACAAAATCCGGAGGTAATCCACATATTTCAGGTGAGACATGGCTCTCCCATGTGTGGAACAAGAATGTATGTAAATACCTCAAACACATGCAACAATGTTAAGTTTTTAATTTAAATGTAGAAATTATATTGTTTTAATGAATAACAAAACTGATCCATACAAATAAAATAATGTTACATAACGAACAGTTTTGGTCTTATCCTCTGACTATAAAGCGGCGGGGAAAAGGGGAAGAAGGGAGAAGACAGAGAGAGAGAAAGAGAAAAGAAAGAAAGCGAGAGTGTGTGGAGGATGGGGGGGGGTATGGGTAGAAAGAAAAATGGTAACAATATTACATTGAAACCAGTGTAAATTTGTTAATACTTTTTGCAATGTAAATATTTGTACAAGTTCAAGTCGATTAAAAATAAGAAAATATTTTTGTTCCAGCTTGGTAGCCATGCAGCAATTTTACAATGCCTACGATGATGTACGTCACTGAGGGAGATAACGCAGTTTAGCTATCCATTCTGTACACTTTTGCATGTTACGCTTTACTTTGATTACAATAGTGCTTTCAGTCATGCAACAACTAAAGGAAATCCTGAGTTAAGAAATGCAAACAAATGACACAACATGTAATTACCGGTATTTGTATTGTTAATGTCACTTTTTGAACTGAAATGAGATGAAGAAAAACTGAATGATCGGGGGGGGGGGCGTACGAGTAAAGACCGCTACACAGCAAAATCGCTCTTACGTGTTTTCTTCACACATGACCCACTGAAAACTAGAATAAGAGAGAGGTATCTCCCCAAAGGGAGAGAATTTTGCGTCATTTTCATGTATCTCACGCTCGAGCTAAAACTTCTCTAGCTTAGGTGTGCACTCAACGGCTTTGAGTTAGATTTCAGGGATCGCGTCAGCTGCGTATCTATCGCTCGTCTCAACTTTCACAACCATTTACACCGTTTCTAACAATTTCACGAAAAGAGAGACGCGACGACAAAGTATACCATGACTATATACTTTAGGTAGAGTATACGTGATTAGGGTAAGAACGAGAAGTCCAATAAGTGGCGTAGGGGCACTCAGAGGAGGGGACAGGGCCGCATGGGCACAGTGTCCCCTAGAATGGCAGGAATGGGGAAAAGGCAATGAAAAGGAAAATTAAAAGGGACCGTGCAGAGGAATTAGAGAGACGGAGACGTAAATAGATATACAACAAAGATTGTAGAACGCCCCCAAACAGTGGCCTTGATTTTCCTCATCAAATTCATCCACCTTGTACGACCGATGCCGATTATGTAGAATGCGGTTTCAATGATTGCATTAATTTAATTCATCATTCTTATACCAACCATCCCAGCCTTTTCATCTTTTTGTCTATCTCCCTCCCTCTTACCGGCACCATTTTCCTTTCAAGAGTTCGCCGTCCGTTCCCCTCATCGCCAGCCTGCTCATCGGCGGGACAGCAGCGGAAGACAGAGGGCAAGCCGGCGGGCGAGTAAATAGTTCTTGTTTATTTTTAGGGCCTCGGCTAATCAATGGAAGACGGCGAACAAGTGCAAACAACTTTCTTTTTTTGAGTCCCTGAATCGTGGGATCGTACGTATGAAATCTATGTTGTTTTAAGTATGAGTTAGGGGTCGTGAACATGTCTAGAACTTAGGATGAGGGCATTTTAAGAAGAAGAAAGGAAAACAGCAAACAAGCAAAAAGAGAACAAAATCAGAATGATAGGTATAATTCTCACTCAACTCTAAAAGGCCAGTTATGTTATAATAATAATGATAATTATAGAGTATTTGTAATGCGCCAACTCCACATGACTAATGTGTGCAAGGCGCATATACGTTCTGCGATCATGGCATAAGCTAATAATGAACTCCGAAATTCCAGGAAAAGGGTGTTACTATTCTTTTGCTTAATTACCATCTAATCACGAGTCGGCATAATGCTGCACATTTTGTAAGAGCTAACATTGATAATAATTTCATGATTACAATGAACTCTTGCAGCAGTTGTGGGATTAAAGCATAATTACTCTGCAAAAAAAGCGCGCGTAATCCAAACACGGTTTTCATTTAAAATTCCTAACATCACTCAAGCACACGACAAACACAACCTCGCACTTTGCGCAAATAAAAGCGCGCGAAATTCGATCCATCTACGTTCATCCACTGTCTCGTCGAGTAATACCGACCTTGTCAAGCCCGACACTACTGAATTCCGGTGCTCGTGCTCCGACCCGACCACGGGGTCATTAGGTTAATCGATTGGATGTATCGAGCGATCACGATACTTTGTGCGTCGTCTGCTACGAGGCGCGGTCCTTTTCGCGCCTCCTGATTTGTTGAGTAAATACCAAAGGAGTGAATTCGTAATGGCCAATAATCACGAAAAGAATGCAGTCCACGCATACTAACTCGTGAATAGTAGTATCACCTTCATGGTTCATTTTATGGTACCATTGCAAATTGTCACTGTAAAATGGATGTTTGCTGAAAAATACTCACATGTTGAGGGCAGCATTCAAATCTGAAGTAAAGGTAAATGCAAATGATATTGATGTGAAGCAAGGGTCATAGTTTTTGTTTGAATGAATTATTTGTAGATGCATACATCACAACATTCCTAAATATATTCGAAAATAAGGCAAAACGAAAAAAGAAGGAGAACAAGACATCAAAAAGGTTGTAAAAAGGTTTACGCAGAATTGCAGTGAATTCGTCATGATATCTGTTGAATATGTGCTAATGCAAGGAGATGCATGCTCAAACGAATGTCTCCTAAAATTTTCAGTACAATCATGAATACAAAGTTTGACTGGGTAGCCTACTAGATTCTGCAATCAGGTTTTTAGTGTAGGCCTGCACATAGGAATTTCTACTCTGTATTTTGTGTTACAATGTCTTGACTCTCTACGCCTTCGTATCTTTAAAACTATAATTTCTCTTTGTCATACGAGTGTAATGATGGCAAAACCAATTAAGCCATGTGCAGAAGAAATTAATGGGTTGTTTTCTAAGTCTTGATGATGAAATCCGTCTCACGGTCAAAATCAATTTCCCCTTTCTTTGTTTCCCAACACAAGACCCCGTCTGTCCTTATTTACCGACGTAATACCGGTTACGTAATAATCAAATGAAGAACATTTAAGCCTATCGATCCAGCAGGGGGGCACTCAATGGGATAAAGTGGGTGCGCGCGTGCCCCCTTCTTCAGCGATCGACCCACTAATCCGATTTTTATTTCATTGAAACTCCTATCAGTTCTGCAGTATTCGGCCTTCTTTGTCCGCAATAAAACAAAGCAGGTGAGGGTACAGGGGGTATATTTTCATGTGGACATTGCTGTATGCATATGACATGTATCTCGACAGTATTTTGACCGTATTTAACGTTATGTTTATAATACTGTTGTGTGCAATAAAAAAAAGATGTTATGTAAACGTCTAGTATGGTTTCTGTATTTCTGCCAAGGCTAACACAAGCGGTGGAAGAAGTAAATACATATTGCAGCAAACATTCAATTTTAAATTTTCATATTGAGATATACTCCCCAGATTTCCCGTATCTGCATCATTATTCAATCAGTGCCTGAAGTTTACGTTGTAGGTTAGAAACCCTGTTTTAAAGAGAAGGTTGAGTTCTGGGAAGAGGTGAAAAATAATTTGTGAGCGTTATCATTCTTATTATGCAAGTGTGGAAGAACATCAGATAAGACATGTTCCCTAAAAAGCATGGCTCTTCAAATGCCTTCATATTCTAAATATGTCATGAACATCGTAAAACTCGGGGGTAGGATTTTTACGCCACGTATTCGTGTAGTCCCATACACATCTTTATGTGTACAGTGTTTGTAACTTTACCAAGGCTTTGCCAAATTTCTTATCATTTTGATGATTCCAGAACCTTGCAATACACACAAATTCTTATATGCTAGATGATCAACCTTTTCTGGTCGATTCCACACCGTTTCTTTCACGATGCAATCGCATGACCAGAACTCAACTTCATCTTTAAACCAACTAAGTAATATATGGGTGGTAGAAATATATCGAGAAACAAAACAATTTTTTTGTTGTGCCTTTGTCAAAATGAAATGAAATATGAAATTTGTTTGCTCATCTGTTTAATTGTTTGTTCGTTTCTCTCATTTTTTGTTAGGAGGACTACGGTTTTAACTAGTTCTAACCATGACTTGTCTGCAGTGATTTTAAATAGAACTTCGAAAAACAAAATCACAAGTTGAAAAAGATCAGTTGTGGTTTCACAGGGAATAAACCATTGAAATAATGAAAAAAAACTAGAGACGTCAGAGATAAGATCGAAAAGTAAGATATCATTGTGTTTATTATTCGATTTAAAGCAAATTTTACACCCCTGAAAATATGTGTTATAATTTCTTTAATAAATTCTGATAGAGACGAAAACAAATTATAACATGTAAATTCTGCATTATTTATATTTACCAATATTAAGTACTAAACCAATTTTCGCCGATAGAAAAACGAGCAGTAAAATAATATGGAAATGTAAAGTACAAAATGCAATGAATAATAGATTTAAGTATTATATTAGTGTTATCTATTGCGCGCATCCTAATGCCATTTAAATCATTAAATTGAAATGAAAAGATATATATGTTCTAAAAATCAATTGAAAGCGCAATGAAATGAATTGATTGAGCTTCATGATTTATTGGGTCATTGCAAAGTTGAATTATGGTATGGAGGGCCTAGAAACAATGAATTAGCATGGATTAACCACTGAAACCTAACCCGTACCAACCCACACACATAACACAAGTATGTACTTCAGCTAATCGCTTACAAGTGTTGTTCAAGAATCACTTCAATTTCTCTCCAAAACTCGTCAGCTACACTCGTGAGCAATCTATAAATTTATCCCGCACTCGCCGTCATTGTTTTTTGACACAACGCAATGAAAAAACGGAAGAAAGGGAAGAGGGGAGATGGAGAAAGAGAAAAGAAAATACCGTTCCACCGGGATGGTGTTCTCTTCCCCTTGTTTTCTCTATAAAGCGCCAGCAGGAGGACTTATTCACACTGTCTCGACCTTGTCATTTTGTTTGGGAAAAATAGATGACGTGCATCTTATATGAATGTGAACTGAGTATACAGGATAAACAAAAACGTTTCATTCGTAACCGACGCTAAATGTCTCATTGCAAGACACTACTCTGCATTTGCCATTCCCCACCCAGGGGTTGATCAGTACTTGGTATGCTTGAGTGATTGTTGTTTTGGGAGCTGGTGAAGAATCAAGGTATAATGTGTAAAGTGTATTTAGCCGTTGATTGCATCGTGAAAGGCGCTATGAAAATAATGGTCGCCCATCTTTTTTTATAATTATTCATAAGTTCCACTGGTGCGTGCACGAATTCGCGAACTATCACGTACGCCTTAAAATTAAAGGGGCTGAACATCCCAGTTACATGGCGTTAATATTTTAGAGGTATTATAGAGCACCATCTTATGTTAAATGACAACAACAACAACAACAGCAACAACAATCCATCACAAAATGACAAACCTATTCTTCGAAAATGCGCTTAATTAGCTGGGGTGCTATTCGAATTGTGTGAGTGGCTCAGCGGTTAGAAGAGGAAGGTTTCGGGTTCGAGACCAATCCAGTGAAACAATGCCCTTCGGTTACTGTTCTTGTCATCATGGTGATAACGGTCACTGGGAAGCTTCAAAACATGAAGACTAAACGACATACATCACAAACTGCAAGCAGAAAGATTCATGCCTTGCGTTTGTGGACCAACAAAAAAAATCAACGTGCAGTTTAGGAGGATGTACAATAATGAACCAAGGAAGATGGACCATTTTTGATAGTGGAAACGCAGCTTTTAAAACAGTGGCGTGAACTTCTGTAGCGCGTGGCACTACTTAAAACAAGTCCTCCAAGTCTTTAAAGTCAGAAAAAAATTGTTATCAATTTTTTTTCTTCCTTTCAAAGTGGATGATTTCCGATTTCTCCTCTCTCCAACTCGTCATTAGCTTCTTCGGCCGTCTAGATTTTCCCCTCGACCTCTTGGTCCGAAAAGTGTTTTTTATTGATGGCACGCAGCGTTGGATGTGTCAAGGGAAATAATATGAGAGGAATATAAACTATGATTCTGGGTGCTTACCTGCTATACCTTAAAAGGGGTTATCCTGTTCGGGCCAGATTCAAGTGCTGTTAGAAGGAGTTTGGTTTTAATTGACTGCATGCGTGGTTATATGCCAAAGAGATTGAGATAAGAGAGTGATGGCATTTTGTAAAAATGGAACAAGATAGATAGATTTTGAAGTTCAACATTTTTGGTGTCGTTTTAAGATCGCGATGTATAAACATAGCATAAAGGCGCACAATGGATGGGGTATCATTATTAACAAAGACGTAAAATTAATGAAGATTGAAAACAATAGTTGATATATTCTTTTTATGACAGATGTCGTAAGCTATTTATAGTGAATGTTTTATGTGCCCATCAATCATTCGGACAATATATGTTTTTCAAAGAATGTTTATATTAAATGAAGAAAAAAAAGCCCACACTTATAATAGTAAAGAATGTGCACTTTCAAACATAGATAAACTTGAATTTATAACATTTTGAGATTAAACATTTCGAAACTAAAAATGTTGTTCATGTTTCTGGTGGAGAGAAAGAGAAAGAGAGAGAGAGAGAGAGAGAGAGAGTGAGAGAAAGATTATAGCTACTCGTCAACCCCTCCACCCTGCAGCCAATCCAAACTTTATAATTAATTATCATCAATTATCATCTTTAAAAACAAATACAATTACTATTTTGTTGTATATAAGGCAAAACATTTAGGGTTCAAATTAGGAAGTCCCTCTGGACTCTATTTTTATTTTTTTAACGAGGCAAAGCCACATGCATGCCTACAATATCCCCCCCCCCCTCCGTCGTACCGCCAGTGTTTTTTAAATCGTTTGACAAAACTTAAGACAAAAAAAAGCTTGCAGCCACTGGTAAATAAATAGTTCTTGTGCCATCGTTACCAATTTATTCGAAGGGAACTCAAATTTTCTATAGTCATGCAAATGATTGATAAAAGTAGCAGAGGGGGAGGGCTGGGAGGGGAAGAAGGTGGGGGCATGATGTTGGTATGACCCTTGCCATATACCCTCCTCTCACTCGATGGGCTCATTCTATTTCATTTCTTCTTCTACATAGTAAGAACGGTGCACCCCCCACCCCGATTCCCAAATAGTTGGACCCACGCTACGCCAAAGGCTTTTTTTGGGTGTGTAACCTACATGTATCAATCGGTGTAAAAGAGAGGGGTCGAGAGGGATAGGAAAGGGGAGGGGATAATCGTAGGAGGGGAATTCGGGAGGGGGTGTTTAGAAAAAGTATTGACAAAATCGTGACCTTGCGATTGCAAATGAGAACAAATCTTCCTACATTTCTTCTTCAAACTGCGGCGTTCTTTGAAAAGGTCAGCTAGGAATCACCGCTTCTCGAGACAAACATAGGGCCTGTCCGAGAATACGATGGACGAATTATCGCACGAGGGTGAAAGTCGGCTGAAGTCATTTAGAAGAATCAACAGGTCTGTTGTGAATCACGTGTGAATTGTATTTTAACCGTTTTTTAACCGTAGGAAGGAGGAAGAAAGATCAACAGGGAGAGGAAGAGAGAGATAGAGAGAGAGAGAAAGAGAGAGAGAGAGAGAGAGAGGGGGGGAGGGAGGGGAACAGTTAAATAATATACAGCCAGACAGAACAGAACAATTTGTTTCGGTCCATTATAAACAGAGGGAAAGACAGGATGAGAAGAAATACGATTAGATCAAAACTGCTTTATTTTGAAGATATCAAGGTTTCAAGGTTTCTTCATTTTTGTCCACATAATATAACATATTCAAATAAATATATGCAATATATACAAAGTCAATGACATAATATTAACCAAAGATACGGCAAATTATTATACAATTATTCAAATAAATCATTTAGGTTCTGCACAGTAGTGAAACATAGTGGAGGGGTCTACTATAAAAACATGGCTTGTATTTTATAGACCCCTTGAGAATTAAAAAGAAATTGCAAGTGCTCTGTAATATAACCGCGAACACGACATGAAAAGTAGCAAACTTAATCAAAGTAAGTCAACTTAGTTGAATTGGTTATAGCATTTGATGTTATTAATAGTAAACAGGGTGAGATTAATGATTTATATACATTATTGATGTTTTTATGTTTTTCTTATCCCATTTCTTAAAGGTAAAGACCAGTATTGGCAACGCCCCAATTTCAAAAAATGAAATGGAAGCTCTCATTACCAATCATGTGAAAGAATATGTTTTGACTAATACATGATGATAACAAATTTGCCGGGAAACCGCCTACTAATTCATATATTTGGTAAATTTATTTCTCTCATGGTCTGGTGAGAGAGATAGGGTAGTCCCATATACATCTTTCTGTGTATAGTGCTTGTAACTTTACGAAGAATGGGCCAAATTTCTTATCATTTTGATGATTCCAGAACCTTGCAGTACATCTATGCTAGATGATCAACCTTTTCTGATCGATTCCACAACGTTTCTTTCACAATGCAATCGCATGACCATAACTGGTCTTTACCTTTAATCTTACCAAAACTCCTTGGTACATACCACGTTTTAGCAAAAGCTGTGTTAAGTTCAGTATTGAGAGAGTATAGGATTTGTACACAGCCTGTGAGAAGGAGAAGGGAGCGGGGCAATTATCAGAGAGAAAGGAAACATTTCAGTCATTTCCAAAACAAACATAAACATCGAACTAACAAACATGAGCGAGTCGAGGATATACCCGACCAATACAAGACTATAACGTTGAAAACATGTGCGAAGACGCCATTGAAATACTCTGCACTAATAAATCATTAGTTTAATGTTCTTCTACTTCCTTCTTTTCCCTTCTTCCTCTTCTTTTTCTTCTTTCTTTCCTTCTTTTTTCTTCTCCTTGTTTTCCCTTCTTCGTATCCTTCTTCTTCTTCTTTTCCTTCTTATTCTTGTTCTCTAAGGCTAGATCGTAATAAATAAGAATATATAATTGTATACATAATACAGAATACACTAAAAGGTGTATCAGCTTTGATTTCGTAACCTGCAAAGTACCACCTGTAATACTGCGACAGAAAATCGAGAAGAATCACACATGTTAACATCGAAGTAAGCAAAGCAGAAAGAAAGAGAGGCAAAGACAGATAGGAAGAGAGTGAGAGAGAGAGAGAGAGAGTGAGAGAGAGAGAGAGAGAGAGAGAGAGAGAGAGAGAGAGAGAGAGAGAGATTGATTTGGGCAGAGTACTTCAGTAAATATCAAAATAAAGCCCTGGAGCAAAGAAGATACCACTTCCACCATCATCAGCAGATCTAGAAGAAAATAAGTATAGGGAAGAATGATGGAGAAAATAATTGAAGCAAGAGGAAATCATCAGTACCAAAACCATGATAATAATTATCATTAGAGTAAGTTATCATAAATGTGTATAGTCATTTACTAAATGATCTTACTAAATGATGGATTTGTGAGCTGAAAAATAAAGCCAAACAGAAAAAACGAACATTATCAGCAGCGATAAAACACGACGATGATGAGAACCAGAACGGGGAGGGATGACGATAATGACGATGATAATCATGATAACAATGATGATTTCAATTATTTCAATGACGATGCTCATAGTGATGATAATGACGATGGTGGTGATTGTCCTCCTCCTCCTCCTCCTCCTCCTCATCATCATCACCATCATCTTCACCATCATCATCATCACCATCACCATCACCATCACCATCACCATCACCATCACCATCACCATCACCATCACCATCACCATCACCATCACCATCACCACCACCACCACCACCACCACCACCATCATCATCATCATCATCATCGTACCATTATCATAATCATCACGACAAATGTGACAATTATGTGAACTATGAGCAATGAAGAGAAAAAAATACCCACAAAAGGAAAGAAAATATGAAGAAGAAAAAAATCACCCGTTTCCATGTGTTCGTTGGGTGCAGGTTTTCTATTTACCGAATGATCTTTTTGGTGTGGATTTTACGTGATCATCTCGTAAGTAAATGAGTGTTGTCGAGTGTATAGTCGTGATGGACTGGTGAGAAATGTAGTTTAAACTGTTCAAAAGGGGATACCCATTTCCTCCATTCCTCTCTAAATTTGCACCAAGTGTAAAGTACACCAGTCACTGGGGAGGTTTTGATCAAATATTTGAGAGAAGAAAGGGTTAGAGAGAGAGAAAAAAGGAAAGAGGGAGAAGGACATTTGGGTTTCTTTTAATGGAAATACCGGTTGCGACTGATCGAATATGTATCGTTCATTGATACCCGATGGTATAATGATTATGTACATATATCAAATTGAATAATTGAAGGCGTTATTTTGTTAAATGTACGCCGATTTGTTAAAGCTGAGCTGAAATATTTGTTTTTCTGATCGTTGAGTAATTTATTTTCGATCAAAAAGGCAAAGAGTATAACTCAATCTTTAATAAACAGAAATTGCAGTTGAATTGCTAATGCCATTTTGTACTTACATTAATTAAAATAAAGAAGAAAAAAATTGCTATAAAAAAAATATATTGACGATGCTAATGATGATGAATATATTAAATTTGATCCACAATTAAACAAATTAAAGATATTTAACAAAAATGATAATGATTAGTTCAGTGACTGCGGTTGGAATGCTATTAGAATATCGCTCTAATCACTTTGCTCTTAAATATCAATTCTGAAAGAGCAATTTAAAACAAAAATCTTTATGCAGATTTCAGGGATGAACTTTGGACTTTTAATGTTTTTTTAAAGCTTTACTAAAAGGAAACAGAAAATTAACTATAACCTGCTTTTAAAAAAAAGAAGACAAATTAGGGACTAATTTTTAGGAAATAGTCTCTGTTTTCTCATGACTAATAGTCCTCTACAATATATTTTTTAATGATACATTATCATACACATTCGTGTATATTGAGCGATTTACTAAATCGCGAGTGGAGATCGAAATTATTTAATTCTACCCCTTTCAGTTATTTTGGTAATCAAGTCTTGAATTGTAATTGTTCATTGCATATCACATTGTTTGATGTTTTGGTTTGTATGTTGTAATTTTTGTTAACGTTAAAGTAAAATATCTATTATGTCATGATTCTTCCCTTATATCTGTTCTTCGTCATAATGATTTGCATAAATAATGTTTTTGTTCATTTTCTGTGGAATAAGGCTGGTGTCAACCTGTTACGCACGTCATCCATATAATTTTACGCCTTGCGTTCCTATTAACATTCTCATAAAATTGTTACTTACTATTCATATTCATTATTCTATGAACACATTTCTTCAAGTATATTCATGTAATTTGTCTCTGCTTCTTGGAATATTATACTTATGTGTTCGTGATTATTTTCCGACTTGATTCTTGCAAGACTGCTCTCTATACTGGAATATTGCCCTCAACGACATAACATGAACAGCACAAAGGTGACACGATCCGTGCTCCACTTGCTCAACGAAAAACACCGAGCCGCGGATCATTTTTGGAAGCGTGATATATTCGATTTGAGCCACACTAATATATAATTTTGAATATTGTTTTTGTAGATAAAAAGTAAAATAATTAATAGATTGCTCAATCTTTACATACAACATAAACGTTGCGTACATGCCCTAAGGTACATGCATTTATAGCTTGGTGTAATGTCTTGACTTCATCAAAATCAACAAAAGAACAAAAGAAAACAAAGCAAACTTCAACAAATACAAATAACCTGGATAACCCATCATTTTTGTTGTTAATTGAATGGTAGTTTGCAATATATCCTACATTCTTAAGAAAGAAATGAGGTTTTCGGGGGCTATTTTAAGCATCTAGACCTAGGTGTAGTTATAAACCACCTGCAATTTTTTTACTCTTTGTATGTTTCGCTGAACCTTGTACTCAAGCCAACAATCGTGTTGTAAATGTATTATTTCTGTTTTTGAAGGTAAATACAGGGGGCCATTGCATTTCAGACTAATAATATCTTAAATACCAAAGTCAGACAATAAATGATTAAATAGGAAAATGTATCAAAATGTTGAGAAAAAAAATATCCAGGAATGAATTAACGAGATGAAAATGCTTCATCCATCAGTTAATAGGAACCACTAGTTTATAGCAATTACTGCAGTGGAATATAGTATTGTGCGTCTTACATGTCTAGTTTTATTTCATCGCCTGTATGCACTACCACTTCTAAACAACACTATTTTGTTATCGGTTTAAAAATAAAGATATTTATTCATTTTACTTTGAGCATGTAGAATAGCAAAAACATATGTAATGTAATAACACTAGGAAATTGTTATTCATTGGATTATTCGTCATCAAAATCACCAAGACAACAGTACTACCACCATTCATTCATTCATTAATTAATTCATTCATCATCAATATCATCATCATCATCATCATCATCATCATCATCATCATAATCATCATCATCATCATCATCATCATCATCATCAATATCGTCATCATCAATATCATCATCATCATCACCATCATCATAATCATCATCATCATCACCATCATCATAATCATCATCATCATCATCATCACCATCATCATCATCATGAATATCGTCATCATCAATATCATCATCATCATCATCATCATCATCATCATCATCGTCTTCATCTTTATCATCACCATTCTCATCATCATCATCACCATCATCATCACCATCATCATCATCATCATCATCATCGTCTCCATCTCCATCTCCATCATCATCATCTTCATCATCATCGTCTCCATCTCCATCATCATCACCATCATCATCATCACTACCACAACCCTCATTATTACTATTACCATCATTATCATCATCGTCATCTTTATCATCATCGTTTTCCTTATTATCATCAATAACAATAACTCAGTCAGACGATGAGTACGTGCGTACCATTGATGGGTAATCAAAAGATTTCCCTTTTAAAATGATTTCCCCGTAATACTACAAAGCTATTACCAACAGGTGTTTTTTTAATCTTTCTCTTCTTCTTCATCATGTCCTTCTTCTTGTTCTCTTTCTCCTTCTTGTTCTTCTTGTTATTATTCTTCTTGTATTCGTGTTCCTCGTGTTCGTGTTCTTCTTCTTCTTCTTCTTCTTCTTCTTCTTCTTCTTCTTCTTCTTCTTCTTCTTCTTGTTAGGACATGACTGTGGTTCACCCAATATTCGTTTTAGATTTGTATTGTTAATCCACACATGTGCCTTTAATCTCTTCTGCATTAATGCTACCATGGCCTTACGACAGTGGATCAGTTTTGTTATTTCAACTCAGTTTCTACTCGGCAAGCTTGACACATTTTCAGTGAGAAAACGTGATAATCGCTTTTGGAAGATTTTGGAACATTTTTCTTGAAAAATGTTTGATTGATGAATTATGATCATATAGGGATATGACAAGAAAGAAGAAAAAGAAACAAGTAATCGTTATTATTGCTTACTATAACTTAGCTCTCTGATTAGGGGAAGGACGAGGAAAAAACGGGTACAAAAGAAAAATAAGCAAGAAAACCAGCTGATCAATAACCACGCCCTGTGATTGTGACGTTGCACCCATACTTGAGCGTATAGCCAATGGCGCCGTGAAGATTGTACGAAGCCACACCCCTTCTGCGTTGCGCACACGGTTTAATCCGCGGAATGCATGCACGTCGAATGCAGGCGAGCAAATGCGTGCTGTGTGTGCGCTCGCTAACATATGCAGGTTATGATGCAAAAAACGGCATTAGAAAGCAGCAAGGGGAGGTTTAAGTATACATGCGACCCTGGTTGTTTTGCAATTCAGATCAGGGCGAGGGAGTAAGATGGAGACCGTCATATCGACTCCCTATTCACTCAGTTTATCCCAAGCCGATATCACCCCGTCATCGAACAGCTTGATTCTCAGTTCAGCTACCGACCACATACATCACAACATCACAAGTCTCTCTGACAACAGTATGCAGTCGGGACAGGTCAACGTCATGTATCAGAAATTGGGCAACGAGTTCCTACAGCAACAAGGCGGCAACGGGTTACCGCTCGCCCACCACGGGGCGCAGTGGGTGACGGGATTGAGCGCTCCGCCGCACGCCGATCCGACCAGCCACTGGGCAGGAGTTCCAGCTCATCTTCTTGGCCATGGTCAAGATATCAAACCGAACTTAGGACAAACTCGAGATGAAATAAATGAGTTACATCGATCCGGTCATTCACATGTGCAGTCAGCGGCGACATGGAACACGGGAAATGCTCATATGGCAATGCCGATGTCGATGACGATGCCGATGACGACTTCGAGCGGTGGTGGTCCGTTAGGCCACACGCCGACCAGCGCTCACCCCATGTATACGTACGGTGCAATGAACGGTATGATGAGTTGTGCACAACAGTTTGGACAAAATGGACCTATGCGGGGTGTTCTGGGACCAGGTGGTGGTCAGTTACCTAGTCATAATGGCTCCGAAACGGTGATCGAAGACGATGCACCGTCATCGGATGATCTCGAGCAGTTTGCAAAGACATTCAAACAACGTCGCATTAAGCTCGGCTACACACAAGCCGATGTTGGACTCGCCTTGGGCACCTTGTACGGTAATGTTTTTAGCCAAACGACAATCTGTCGATTCGAAGCCCTACAGCTCAGCTTCAAAAACATGTGTAAACTGAAGCCGCTGCTAGCAAAGTGGTTAGAAGAAGCCGATTCAACCTCCGGCTCGCCGACAAGCCTCGATAAGATCGCCGCTCAGGGTCGAAAGAGAAAGAAGCGTACTAGTATTGAAGTCACAATCAAAGGAGCTCTCGAAAACGCATTTCTAAAACAGCCAAAGCCGTCGGCACAAGAAATCTCAGCTCTCGCTGATGGACTGCAACTCGAGAAAGAGGTGGTCAGAGTTTGGTTTTGCAATCGACGACAGAAAGAGAAAAGGATGACACCGCCGCTGAACGGCATCGGACCTGGAGGTATGCAAAGCGCTGATTCACCGCCACCCGGTCAAGCAGCAACGGGAGAACACGTCCTCCCGCACTCGACGGCCTCAGGAATGCATCACCATCATCATCATCATCATCCTGTGATTACGAGTTTGTCATCGCATGCGCATCACATCGGTCCCGGGTCGTCACCCATCCACGGCCCTCCCGCCTCCGTTTCTCCACCAGCCGTCCACTCTCCCATCAGCTCAGCTCTGACACCACACAGCCAACACCAAGCCCAGTCCGTACAGTGACCGTTGGTCTATGCTATCCACCACCATCCCGCCGACGAAGCCGTCGTTGATGAGCGAGCAAGTGAGCTGAGCGAGCGAAAGACTCGGTGGACGGCACCGCTGATAGGCCGGTATCTCCCACCTGTTAATGCTCTATCCGCGCTCCTGTTCAACGCGGCATCTACACACCGTCATCCTACCGAACATTCACGAGCATCGCCTATAAGGTGAGGACTGCTAACTATTTTCATTTAAAGCATTCCATTTTATTTCTATGTAAATAGTAAAAACTCCAATTACAAGACACTTACGCACGATTGGAATGATGTCCTGTTGCTGAAAATATGGAAGATGTTGTTGAAAAAAAATTGTTCGAACGCTTTGAACTCAGGAATACACCTACGAGATTTAAAAAAAAGACACTGAGAAACTTGATGATTTTGTTTTCAAATGTTTTTCGTTTCATGTCATACCCTCAAACATGGTTTCTGGGAATCGTCAAAGTTATTACATGAATGTGTGCTCATTTTCCATGAACATGTGCAAAGCTGAAACACTTAAATGTAGAAAGGAAATTGTACAATTATTTATTACTTTGCAACTCATTCTTCATGCTTTTGTTCTATCTCATGGAGAGCACGAAAACCTGCAATATCTCACCAGATCACTTCATAAATGATCAGAAAGATCTATTGTTTCGTACTTTTTTCGATTATAAATAATTTCAGTTTTGTAATCATAGAACAATATAAAATTAAATCCACACCAATTTAACTTGCCACTTAAGTATGCAAATTGCAAGAGTTTCGTGGAGGAGCGTAGCCGGTGTGGTCGCAAAATAGGATGAATAATGCCCCCAAACAACCCGCTATGCTTTCTTGCCTTTTTGCACTCTCTTTTCAACCAATATGTGCTCTCAGATTAAATCGCAAAAAGCACTGATTCCTTTTCATACACCGAGTAAGCTCAAAATCTGGCGAACTCTTACAAAAAAAAAAATCAGGATTTCTTGTTTGACAGGCAGCTATAATGTGTGTGAGGTGTATTGTGAGTTGTATTCAAATGGCGACAAAAAAGCAAATGTGCTCGACGTTGCATCTTTTGTTAGGGGACTAACTGTTTGACTAACACACACGATCACCTCTAAAAGTGGTAGAAATGAGGGGAAAAAATAAAGAGGGGAGAGAGCAAGCAGGGAGAGAAAAAAAGGCCGGGGTGAAACACAATAGGCAAGCGTGCAGTAAGCACAGACGTGTGCAACCAAAAACAATTAGCACTCTTTGAGCTATTGTGAGGGCAAAGCAGTCAAAATGTTGGTCATGATATTTCACCCCGTACGTTGAAGCAGATGGAACTATTTTGCATTGAATGTTGCATTTCACTCAGCTGTAGAAAGTATGGCTTCATGGCGTGAGAGAGGGAACAGTGGTGATTTTTTAATACTGAAGGAAATTATGAACTAAAACGCTCTGTATGTGCGTTTAGCCTAAATTGGGCAACGATTGTGTTGTCAACCTTTTTTCCACGTACTGTACAGTTATGTATTATAGTCCACTTCATTTTATTTATATGCTGTGGAAATTTTTCTATATTCCCTCCAAAAAATGGACAAAAACAGGGTAACAACATTTGAGATGGATTTCTTTTTCGCTGTAAATGTGTATAGTGTGCTCGCAGTGAAGGAGCTGGGGAAGTATCAGTGCAAAGTCGGTTACAGATACAAGAAAAGGCCGAGGATGTTTTATTTTCTAACTTATCAGTATTACAGTAATATATTCATTGTTTTATTGTTGAATTATTTATTGTTTCTAAAGTTGTTTTGACTGAGGACGATCAGTCATGTTTTACAATCCTCGCACAATGAAACTAATTTAATAATCCAAATGTTTGTCTTCATCATAGGATGATGAAATGTCTTCTAATTCCATTCTTAAATTCAGCATAAAATGTATTCACGTATCTTCAATTCCAAAAGCTAATATCTGATAACTAATATCAGATTATATTGCATAATGATTGTGCTTTTTCCCTTTTACAGCTAATTTTAGACTTTTTATAGCTAAATCTATAAAATCTAAGGATGTCTAGGTTTTAAAATTTACGTTAAGATGTATCTAGTGTTGTAATATACATCAAAAATGTTTTGATAACAATGCTGGCATCTTTTGAAATTACACTCTGTTTATTGACCGATTTTCGTTCCTCCAATTGAAAACAGTTTATACCAATACTTTATCTCTTTATTTTGCTTAATTAGGGAATTATAGAAGTTAATCTTGGAAAGGAATTGGATAAAGTAAAGACAGAAGAGATTTTCTTTTAATCAGTCCATATTATATCACGCATTTTAGCTCAAAAGCAGGCCTTGAAATGTCCATGTATTGTAGAATGTGTATACTTTTCCTTTTTATACTTGCTTATTATTGAAAGAAATTTTTATGTAGAGGACAAAATGCAATCATACACTACGTTTTATGTTCTTTTGTTACCATGTTATTAATATAAACAAAGAAACGGTTATTTCTATTATGATTAATATACCATTTCGATGTCTGATTCAATTTTAGTCGTTGATTTTATTTGATGATATTATGTATTTAAAACAGAGGCTTTGAACTGACATAATAAAAGGCTATGTCACCCTTGAAATAATTCTATACTGTTGTGTTTACTTTTATTATTCATTGTACGTTCAGATATCTACGCATGCAGGTGCATCTGGATAGGCACTACTCTAAAAGAATCTAAAGTGTATGAATACCAATCACCTATTGCATAATATCTATTGCCAGAGTCTCCTGACATAGCAACGCTGCCTGCCTTAAAGCACGTCACATTGTGAATGCAAGAGGAGAAGTGATTGGGAAAGCAAAACAAAAAGAGGTGATTGAAACGGCATGATTTGGGAAAGAACCCAATCAAGAACTTTGATTGGATGAGAAAGATTGATTTATAAATAAATAGAACAATATTGTGTTTTAATGCATTTGAATGCATTTTAAAAGCTTATTGCTAAAAGCTCTCTCTAACAAATAAATCATGAAATCGTAAATTTCGGGATAATTTTCAAAACGACATCATCAAATTGAGTTCCTTGACAATATACGAACAGTGATCTTTAAACTTAGCATCGCAAATCAACAATTGCATTTCAACTTAACATGTGGAATGGAAAAATATACATACTTAACCTACATCCTTTGATGATGCGAATTACTTTAAAATATGAAATTATCCACTATTAATTGCCAATTTTAAACCATAACAAAGAAATCCCAGCTGCGTCAATCGAAGAATATAAGAAACCAATTATTAGTACTAGAAAATGATGATGAAAAACATTTTTTTCGTGATAAACTCATTAAAATAAAATCACAAGAATAAACACAAAAGCCAAAAAAAATGATAAAAACCAACGTCACATAAAAATGCAGGTAATTCCAATCTAATAAAAACTCTCTGATTGAATTTTAATTGCATTCATTTCATATTAAAGTATGAAATGGAAAATATTTAACATTTAAAATAAGTACAAGGAATGGACATTAATTATTTTGTCCTTTTCTTAAAAAAATTACAAAGTAATTCAATTTTCTTTTTAATAAACAGATAACTGGAAGTAGAGCGGGTAAAAAAAGGAATTATTGCATTTCTCGTACTAAATTCTCGTCTCTTTGGCATGTTATACCGCTGAGCTGCTGGAATGTATTTTCTTAATAAAATGATTAATAACAAGTACAAAGCATAATACAAGTATTGGTTTTACACTCTAAATAATCGATATACCCATTTACATTTTTGTTGAATGATATTTCTTTATGATAATTGCGTTTTTTATTTAAGTGTACGTCGAAATTAAATAGCATACCATGCTATGTAACATTTATATCGGGCTTTATGACAGGATAGATGCGCATACTATTTATGAAATTTTATTTAGGAGTTGGTCCTTTACAAAAAATAAATCTTGATAGTGTACGTAATCGAAATAATTTATATTCGAATGAAGATGAGATGGATGGGAGTTTCTTTTAATAATAAATGTCGTTTTACAATGAGCATTGTGATGATGGTAATGATGACGATGATGATGACGATGATGATGATGATGATGATGATGATGATGACGATGATGATGATGATGATGATGATGATGTTGATGATAATGATGATAACTATGATGATAATGATGAGTGACGAAGACGATGATAATGAAAAACATACAAAATTGGAATGTAGATTAGTGAATTTATCGAGGATAAACGTCGACGATAGTAAGATGACGATGATAATAATGTTGATGGTGATAATGATGACGGTGACGACATTGATGACGGTGACGACATTGATGTGTACATTCATTTTCTGAATGATAATCGACGAAATAGAAGATGAAAGTTGTGTTTTGAAATCAGTTATTTCCATCGGTGTCAATTCAATAATCGTTTTTAATCTTGGTTTTGAGAATTGCCATCTGAGGAATTTGATTCTTTTGCGTCGTTTGCTTTTCTCGTGTTTAGTTTAATTTTCAGAATTCAACCCTAACCTGTAAGTTATTTGATTAGAGGTAAAATATAGCTCTTATATCCAATGTTGTTGAATTCAGCACGATGTTTTGATATTTTTTTAAATCCCAAAATCACCCAAGGCAAATTCCGATGTTCAGTCATTTTCAAATATAGACAGACAAGAAATGCTTGTAATTTGTTAATTATTTTGATTTTTATGTTAAATTAGCATGTGACTGATGTTTGGAAATCAATTCAAAGATATGTATTGATTATCTTTTGCTGGGGTCACTTTCTCAAACAAAGAAATGGCTACTGATTGAAATCAACATAATGAGTACAGCAGTATAGAGCCACTGTAATGATTAAGATATTTTTGATGATGATGATGATGATGATGATTCTGTTAACGATGATGAAGGAGAATATAGTGCAATGTTGATATAAAACAATTCTTCTCATTTGTTTGATATTTTAATTGACTACGTTTATATTATTTCACATTTTATCGTATCGACATGATGATACGCAATGTTTTGTTGCGTGTAGGTGTCAATTAAAGTATCTAATTTTAATACGGTAATTTCATGTGAATTAGTATATTATCCTTTTATTTATCAAACTAATTATTTTTTCGACGGTACAGATAATTCAAATGAATTTGACCATGCCATGTTTCCTTCCATATGTCATACGAATGTGTTATTGCACAATATGTAGCTTGGCCTTCCAGTCACTATAGATGGTTCTTTCAGTTATTTTGGGATGGACACTACTAGTTGTCGTGTTTTACTGGACAATCTTCCTGGCCAAATGATGATGATGATGACCCCGAACAGGATGAGGAGGACAGGAGAAAGGACATTACATTATGTGAGCCGACGCCAACGAAACAAGGCGTAGACGAGTCGATGGCAGGTCTTTCTGCGGCCACTCTCCCGTGATAGGAAGCTCACCGCTGCCCTCATCTCCACCTACACGCAGCTGGACCGGACGGCTTTCAGTCTTTTGTTCGTCAGCCAGCATAAACTGCCTTTGTTTCGCGAAGCCCAAGCCCCATTTTACACACAGAGGAGGTGAGTAAATGTTTGTTAGTTCCTCTTGATTTTCCAGTCAATAGAGTACCTTTTCTTTTCTCTCTCTTTTTTTTCTTCCACTGCTCGAATCCTTTCTCTGTTTATTATCCGCAGCGCCGTGAATGCAGTCATTTGCAAAGACCGTAAACAACAGAGATTAACTGTAGCTGTTTAAAGTCCGTTGCAATCAATGATATTTCATTGATTGCGCTCAGTGCGCACGCCAAATCGCTTCTCGATCCAGCGCTGTCGCCAAACCAAATCTCAACGCGAAACAAATTTGTTCACCGTACCTCTCTTTCCTACTAGACGCTTACAACATGCTAGAATTGATTTAATAATTCCCTCTAAATACGTCGTATATTGGCAGATAAAGATGAGTCTTGAAGAAAATAATCCCTCTTTATCGCATCTTATGAGAAGGCAACATGCGTAGAGTGCTTTATCGCAAATTCGCGCGCTACAAACATTCACTTT
Source organism: Strongylocentrotus droebachiensis (assembly GCA_035222895.1). Lineage (NCBI taxonomy): Eukaryota > Metazoa > Echinodermata > Echinoidea > Camarodonta > Strongylocentrotidae > Strongylocentrotus > Strongylocentrotus droebachiensis. The sequence continues at coordinate 35,693 of JAVYIG010010870.1, read as the reverse complement.
TTATGATCACTATCATGTCTGCCGCTTCCCCCCTTCCCAACAGACGACGTTCCGTCTCGCAAACATAGTAGAGGACACAAATTAATCGACCCTGACTGTACTATCAAATTAAATTACTTGGTATCATCTCAAAATGATCCTATTTTCCGCCTTAACTCTTGTAAACGACTCTAGGCCCTTATTATTGTATTATTGTGGCGTTTTAGCCAGCGTAACTGGTACATGTATGAGCATCAACACATTGCTTCAGAAGGTCGTGCGGCTTGGCAGAAATATGAAGAGAAAGGATGAAAGAAGTGAATTCATTGAAGGCAAGCAAACTAAAATACTTTCTCCCCCCCCCCTTCTCTCTCTCTCTCTCTCTCTCTCTTTCTCTCTGGTGTCCACGTTATAGTCGCGTGCGAATTCAAAACAAAACTACCCAACCCCCAAAAGTACGTCTAAAATCAGTGATGTGCTTGCAAACGAATCGGTTATTAAAATTGCTACTTTACTTCTCCATTTGTTCCCCTCTCATACCTCGCACACACTCTCTCTTTCTCTCTCTTCCTTTCTAAACCTTTCATCTCTCCCTCTCTCTATCTCTTTCTCTCTTTCTCTTTTCTTTCTGTACCGATAATATTTACGCCTGGCGGGCCTCGCTATTGTATGTCGCCGGTTAAAAGTATAGCAGAGCGGTATGAATGGTTGCCTTGATTCGTCCCGTCAGCTTCGGGGTCGATTTGCCAGTCGACACGTGGGTCCTTTGTTACTCTCACTAGGGCTCCCCTGTCGTATTTTTAGCTCCTAATTTGTCCACTTTGAAGGGGAATCCCTTTTTTCCTTTCACAGTTCTCTTCAAACCTAAAAGTCTTGGCACCCATCGACTGAACCCAAACTTGGGGAAGCTAAAAGTACACAAGTTTCGAAGAAGAACAAGAACAAGAACACGAATTAAAAGAAGAAAGGAAATAAGGAGAAGAATGAGATACAGAAGAAAGAGAGAGAAAGAAGAATAAAAGAAAGAAATAGAAGAATAAAAAGAAATGAAATTATAGATACCCACAATAAAAACAGTCAACAGCAACAACAAGAAAAAGGAATAAACCGAAACACTGCAAAACCATACAAAAACGACTATTCCATCAGCTAACCGATGATTTAAATATGTTTTAAAGACTTGTTTACACTTGCAGCAGTTTTCTCAAATCTTAATCAATAATGTATCTTTCCATTTCACCTTTATGAAAGCGTTGTCCTGGTTCCTGTAGAAAACGCTTCACATTGATATTGTATCATCTCCTTCTATTCGACAAGTCCGTTTTACTCCCTCCTACTTCATCCTTTACGTTTGTCTACTCCTTATCAATCTCCAATAACCATTTTTTTCATAATTACTCTCATTTTTTTTATTTTCTTCTTCTTTTTGTACACTCGACACTCATTTTGACCTATTTCAGTGATAGAATATTAATCTAATTGATAGGAAAAATATTTCATCTTCGCTCACCTATTTTATTTAGATCTTATTTCAGCCTATTCAAATCGAAGCTTCCTTGACAAATGAAAGATTAAAAATTATCTTAAATACTCGTCTAAAAATGAGTTCAACCCCAAGAGTGAGTGTGGTCAGACCAGCAATTAAAACCATGGAAATCCATTCGGTCCTAAAACCTATTGCCTGAATCCATCCATGCATTCTGAATACAACAGTACCCGATGTTTGCCGAATGCACTCTAACGCTGCTCTGTTAGCACAGGCTTACTACAGATTCATGGTGTTTGTATGTAAACACGGTTGTTCTTATGAATAAACAATGATACGCCAATGCTTGTATTGTAAGAATGTCGTCACTTTTTTTTCTTTAGTCCGAAATCATTGTCGCGTTTAACATGTTTAAAACGGGGTTATGATCCATACTACCCATATATTTTTCTTTCTCTCTCTCTCTCTCTCTCTCTCTCTCTCTCTCTCTCATCTCTCTCTAACTCTTTCTTTCTATCCATATATCTTTCTCTATCTCTCTCTCGACATTCTTCTGCCACTCCCTCCCCATTGCTCTCTCTTTAAAAAAAAAACTTCCTCTCATCCTTCTCTTCTCTTGCCCTCTCTTTTTCTATTTCTACGCTTCTTTCTTTATTTTCTCTCTCTCTCTCTCTTTCCGTCTCTCTCTTTCTCTCTCTTCATTCGTTGTTCACTCTTAATAGGTGGAACGATGAACAAGAGTAGTTAAAATGTAAGTTTATTTATAGATACTTCAAATGTTAATTGTATTCATTTGTGACCATGCGGGTTCAATGTTCCAGTTGTCAGAGCGCCTGTTGTACATACAAGTTGTTGCTAGGTCGGGTAAGCATATGGTAATGTTTAATGTCACAAGTAAACACTGGAGCACTTGTGAAGTGACCTATAGACCGTTTAACAATCGTATTGGAATTTTCTGAATACTTCAAGTGGAACACAAAATTGCTCTTGACGACGCTAGATCTTGTCTTTGATTGTCCCGGCATAGCAACAGCTAATTTATGTAAGGCTGATTCAATCCGTGACTTTATCATACGTTACAGTTAAATGAATTTAGCATGTCGTCAACGGTTCTTGTAACAAATACACATGCACTTAAAAATATATTTAATTATGTACCAATATTACTTTTAAACAGGAATTGCAAAGAGCTACCGTACAAAAGACCAATCTTCAACATTCACTCAATGCTTCCCATGGAAGTAAGGTCTAAGCTTCTTCAATTCTTATCCCAGTGGTTTCTGGCGATGTTTGTGTTTACATTTTACTACGGTCATGAATTATTTTTGCGACGACACTTAAAGGCATTGTTTCACAATGTTTCCAGTTTGACAAACCTGAGATGTATAGCCCTATACGTGTTATCAGTGTCTGTGATATGGTGTAATACTGAAGCCCTAAAAAATACTTGCGCTTCAAAATGATCATGAAGTGCTTCAAAAAAGTAAAAATATTTGAGTGACCGGTTTTACCATACTCATTTTCTCCAATAGACTGTAGTGTTGAAATTTCGATTTCCAATTATGAATATCTTGATAATCAGACAAGCGATCAGCTTGTAAAAGTCATGGAATTCCTGACTGACCTATAGGTTTATAATTATGATTGCAGCATATGAACTAAATCCAGGATTTTGTTAAGAATCTGAGGCAAAGTTACCGAATCCCTTTAAACATGAATGTCGCATTCATCCATTGAGTGTTGCAGTGTTAGGCAATCCTCATGTAAGCTGTCATTTCACCAAGGATATGATAAATTTTAAAAAGCAAGCATACAAACTTTAACAAAATACAAATATCTTATTATGTGATTAAAGTAGGCCTATCTCAGTGATATTTTTTTATTGAAAACCAATTAAAAAACCTTGTTATGTCGAGGAATCTGCAAAGAAACTAACATTATGCTCACAAACGATCAATACCTACCAAGTTTAGACGTGTGGATTGATCCTAAGAAGAACAAATGAACAATATCATTTTAATAATTGTGCCTTAAGCTAAAAATTGCTTGGTTGACGTCATCCCATCGTGAGCATCGATTGCGTTTAGGGGAAATCCCCGTCTTGTTATAACGTAAATATAAACATTGATTTTAAATTCACTTGATACAAGCATGGAATAAATGTGTTTTGAATCTGAATCTGAAATCTGAATTCTTATCAAGGTAAAATAAAAGGCATGAATATGTTGAATGCATTGCCCATCACATGCTCGTGGACGATAAGTGATGATTATAATTGTTAAATGTGGTACACTGCAGAAAATATTCAAATTCAAAGTGAGATGTAGGAGAAAAAAAACCCATCTCTTTGGTGGTTCTGCCTGGCCTACTAACGGAATACTGCTTACATTCCGCTTGTCAATGCAGGAGATATTTCAATTATCAAAACCGCAACCGCCTTCTCGTCAATTTATTCAAATTATATGCAGCGATATTTTTCTTTCTACAGGTCATTTTCCAGGTGATTGTAGTGTATAGGAAGAAATAATGTATGCAACAATGATGCATTCGTACTGGTATTGAAACACAACGATGTCTAACTGCATTTCAAAGGGTCTAGTTCACCACGAGACATAGATCCTGTAGACGGAAAATGTAAACTTCGATGATATCGTGTATTTACATATTATTTCTACACAAAAGTAGGTGTAAAATCATAATAATAGCACAAGTTAAAAGAAACATAAATAAAAATGAGATAAATAGAGAGGGGATCACTATGTGTTCAATCTCATTGCATCCAAATGCTTTGTAAAGGTTTGTCCGACGGAGCAACAACTTTGACGGTACGTGCAAAATCGACGTCTTGTCTTTACATGGAATTTAAGAAATGTACATAATATAGAGTCAATATCACGTATATACATAGACAATAACTGTACGGATGTCCTTCATCAAGTATGGCCATTATCCTTTTCAGCTTGTTTATCACCTTTTCCTTCATTTACATGACTTGTATTGTCGTGTTATTGTCTGTATGACTTTACCCCTGCTGTTCCTTTTGTGATGTGTTGTTAATTAATTCATTTAACTGCAAATTCATTCCAATCTCATTCATTCATTGAAGAAGTAAAAATAGCTCTACAATAGGCCATTTTAGTAATATAACCAAATGTAATGCATTAGTCTTTGTGAAGTGCCTCAATACAAATGATTTCATTCACCTGATAAGCATAATAGTAGTTCAATAGACATAATCCGAAGTGCATATATTAGTTGTTGCCAGGTAGGACAAACATTATGGCTTGACCTACCTAGCAACACTTAATATATGCCGTTTGCATTCTGACTATTGAAATACTACTATTCTTATCAGGTGAACGAAATAATTTGTATTGAGGCACTTCACAAAGACTTATGCATTAAATAGTAGTAATACATTCCGAAAGTGCCTATACACTATGAACATGACTGACAAAGAAAGCGGACAAAATATACAGTTCCTCAGGTAGACAAAGGAACATCCCTTCACTGCTATTATGTAAAAGTGTGTAGAACAGGTGTCACATGCATATTCACCTTTTTACATAATAGCAGTGAAGGGATGTTCCTTTGTCTACATGAGGAACTGTATATTTTGTCCGCTTTCTTTGTCTGTCATGTTCATAGTGATAGCTCGTCTCGGGGAAATACCACTAAAGAGACTTCATATTGCCCGATAATGATCTCTGTTTAAAACAAACAAACAGACGGACAAAACAAAACAAATCTTATTTATTATTTAAACTGTAAACTAACCAACCAAGTTTATTATAGTTTATGACAAGCATTGCAAGTAACATTCCCCGAATAACCCTTTTCGTTTATTCAAATGTATACCTTCATTCTCAAACAAAAGATGTTCGGTTTAGATGGCATTGTTTGAGGTTGTTTTGACTTAGCAACACCGATTTTCTCGTTATGTCTTTTGCTGATATGTAAGCAAAGACAACCACAATAAATTCGAGAAAAAAAATTAGAACAGGCCAGATCGAAATTTCTAGTAAAATAACATACATGCTTGTTTTACAATGGTAACCTGGAATTACTAAAGGACTGCCCGACATAGCAACATGTTTGGAACCGAAATTCCGAAATTCAATCATTTGTTTCATGTGAATTAAATAGTTACTCCCTTGCTGCTGGGGAAAAGAAGCGCACTTAAAGTCAACACGATCTTTGAACTACTGAGAGGTTTTTTACTTTGTCTTTTAGACCAGGAAAAGCAAGTACTAGGGAGGTTTCTATTTGTAAATACATTGCACTTTTTTTTTATTTTTTAGACCTGTTTATTATAATGTATTCAAATCAGTGTGTTTCTCTCCAGATCTCCAGATCACCAGAGCCACCATAGTTCATATTTAATTCATCTGCAATAGATGATGACATATATAGATGGAATCCACTTTGCATAACTTGATATGTCTGGCGATCCTCTAACAAGCTTTTGAGTATCAAGGAAAACCTTTCTTCAATAATTATGTATGCAAACAATTGGTATGAACACGCCTATTTTGTATGAGTCTTGCATGCCACACATGCTATGTCGGGCAAGGATCTCCCTAACATTCCACTGTCCGCTTATAATACCACGTGTTTGGTACAGACAACATTCAGTGCTGTCAATCGCAACCTCAACTATGGACTGGCACAAAAGGGTGTACCTCAATGTCTTGCAGCATAATAAGGCAAGGTATAGTTGCAGTCTGAGCATGAGCAGATAAAGGTCATTGCAGACCAAATTGTGAAATACACGGAGACAAAATACTGGATACGTGCTCATGAAAGTTATGTAATCATTATTAATTTATGCACAAGCAGTGTACTCAATGATACACAGGTGGAAGTATTCTTTGAAAAGTGGAAACAAAGGCTGCTTATGTAGCACCTCTATCGATGTAGGAGCGATTATTTTCATAATTTACAAAGTGGGACCTCTTCATGTTTTGAAGATCTGTGGACACTCGGGGTCATTTGGGACATGTGCTTACCGTGAACTGGTCTATTATGCCATGTCTAGCTGTACGGGAAATACCTAGACTTGTAGGTCCATGCTTTCACGCATAGCCAGCTAGAGCAGGTGCGGATAGACCACTTTACTCACGTATAGACCTGTTTACTAATTCTATGCATACTCTTTTAAACAATAGTTTCTATTGTCTCTTGACCAGATGATTGCCCTACATAGCAATAAATAATGTATGCACAGTTATTTGTTTTTCTCCATGGAGGTGCCACTATTGAATAGGAAAGAAACATTGTATTGAAATACATTGGTCGAAAGGTCTACTGATTATGAGGCAAACCTTTACACAAAAGACGCCCTTGACAACCCAAGGCTTGTCTGAGCATTAACTCACATAGCAACATCTTGTTAATCCATTATATTCTTTGCATGAAGATATAGAACAGGCTTCAATGCTATACTGGTTTATCTTAAGAGTAAAGACTGCCTTGAAATTGTTTCAACAACGATTTAAAAACGAAACCTTTTTTTGTGGCCGAAGTACCGACATTAGGCAAATTATGATAATTTGTTACATGTATATATATAGAGAGAGAAGAGATATCTGAATGTTTTCTGTGTTTACTAACAGTAATTATATCATGTTTTGTTTGGATTTCGAACAATATATTATAATGGGTTTTAAATTTTAATTCAGATTTGAAGTTTTAAGATACCTAGGAATGGTAATTAGCATGATCAGTGTACTTCATAATTTTTCTTCAAAGGTTTATTTTCAAAGATGCTTAAAATCACTAAAATGAGATTGCATAGAAAGAACTGTTTTACTAATAGATTAAAATGTAATGCAATTTTTTTAAACAAACGTTGTTCTTGACAACCGGAAAGCTTGTCCGATGTTTGCCCGACATGACAACAAGTAATATATGCTGGCTGGATTCCGAATATTGTAGTTCATTCATAAATATAAGTTTAATGAAATAACTCGTCGCTACAGGTAGGTCCCCGGGAAAGAAACATCCGACATTTGAATATGTAAGTAAACCGGTATGTTGAATCGAATGAAGTGAATTGAATTAAATTGATTCAAATTCCTTCATTCAGATTCACCCTCCTATTTCCACTACCAGTAATAATGTAATTTCTAGATTTGCATCGCATCTTTACAATGAAGCTGAAATGACCGTGTCCAATTCAGAAGCTCACTAAATTGATTCATGATATTGACTACCGATACAGCTTCATGAATATAACGTCATGAGTGACATCATTCAAGTTTTGATGTAGATCTTATATTTGTTTATAATATAAGGACTATTTCGTAAATGCGTAACATGTATTTACCTTTTGTGCTTATGTCCCCTAAGGCTTCTTTATATCTCTGTCTATAAATTACCAGTCTGTCTGTCTGTCTGCCTCGCCCTCTCTCTCTCTCTCTCTCTCTCTCCTTCTCTTTCTCCCTTTCTCTCTCTCCCTTCGTCTCTCTGTCACTCTCTGTCACTCTCTGTCTCTCTCTCTGTCTCTCCGTCTAAATGTATCTCTATCTCTTTCTCTCTCTCTATATATGTATATCTGCCCCTGTCTCTCTCTCTCTATCTCTCTCTTTCTCTCTCTCTCTCTCTCTCTCTCTCTCTCTCTCTCTCTCTCTCTCCTTCTATCCAGTTCCCGCTTCTATTACAAGCCATTATGATGGTTGTTTATTTAGAAAGGAATACATGATATTCGCTTACAGTGTATGCTGTATTTTGTTGTTGAAACTCACGTCTAGATATAATGATATGAATTCTCAATATTTACATTTGTGTTCAATTATCTGAAAGCATTATATAGTTTTAATTCAAGCCTATTCGTATAGATGTATTATTAGTATTATTATCAAACAGCCATATGCCTATATAGAAACATTAAAAGACTTCAAGTATATATATATATATATATGTTCATGTGTATAGCAGATAGTGACAAATATATAAATTATGTATGACAAATATATGAAATATCAGTTTTGATAAGCATGGTACATTCAAAACAAATAGATAATGTGTAGAGATTCAATGCTTATACCCCTGCCAGTCTCTCTGTCAATGTATACCTCTGTCTTTCTGTCTTTTTCTCTTCCTTTTTTTCTCCCTCCCCCTGTCTCTCTTTCTCCCGCTCTCTACCTGTATATGTCTCTCACACTGTAATCATTGGTTTATATCAATTTATGAACTGATCATATATTTCTTGAAATATACACTTACAATATACATACTTTGTTGAACTACGTACCTGTCTGCACACACACACGCCACACATATTTACTCATACTCACTATCTATACGACAATTTTTTTTTGAAATCAGGGGGTCTACATTTGACAAGCTATAACCATGGACCTACTAAGAATAGGTCCATACTTTAACTTAGGTTCTCAGTAGACCCCTCGACACTTCCCCGTTACTTTATTGTTCTAGTTTCCAATCTGTTCATTATTCTCTGTCTCGTTCTTTTCTCCAAAAAATGTAAATATCTGTCATAAACTTGAATAATTTGTGGAATATGTATACATAAATGAACAAGGGAATGTCGTTTTCTATTTCCATGTGCTACTTCTACCCATTAGTATCAGTACGTACGGCGGACTGTGCAATAAAGCTTCGGTTAACCGAGGAGTCTTGGTATACCTTTTGGGGTTATTGTGTTTAACATGTTGTGGTAAATAAATCACATATACCTGATATATGCAGGCTCTGCAGCTAACCTTCATTCCTCGCACTGTAGTGGTAGAGCTATGGGTAGAAAGCCAGGCGCACTTCTTCATCAGGCGTCAAGAAGTTATGTGTGATGCAATGGCGATGCTTATAGACCACGATCTCTTGAAATATATACTAATTAATTGATTAAATATTATTTTTGTTATAAGAAAATACTTGCATGTGTAAAAACATTCACACAATGTGTATTTAGCCTCTCGATACGCAATACAGGCAAAACTCATGCCCCCTACTACCCCCACCCGAAATAATTCCTGTTCGTATCGAGCAGAAAAAAATTGTATAAAGTCAATCGCATTTCGGTCACATGAGAGCAATTTCTATAACCTTTACCCCTTACCCCACCCTTTACCCCTTACCCCACCCTTTACCTGCCCCCAACCCTCATGCCCTTCCCCTTCCTATCCATATTATATCTATCTATAAATCACTATTTCTTCCCACACAAATGCCCCCCTCCCCACATACCACACATGATTCGTTATCAATCGAATCCCCTATATCAATATTTAAAAGAATTCATATCAAAAATGATTGTTAACATAAGATGTAAGAAGAATCATGAATTTTGTTCTGCACTCCTTTGTTTGTTATCATCTTTGCTAGCCATGCGAGCCAGACCTATATTATATTTTCAGTCTTATGTCATGTATGTGGGTCGGGTGTGATAGTATCACTTGCATTTCTGCCAAAATATTGATGGGTGAATACAAATTCAGGTGTTCTGAAATTCAGAGGAACCGGTTAAATTATTGAAACGAAGTTGAAGTGTGTGTGCAAAGACACTTAGGAGTAATACCTTAATCATACGAACGAGAAAATTCTTCTTCTTCTTCTACTACTTCTTCTTCTTTCTTCTTCTTCTTCTTCTTCTTCTTCTTCTTCTTCTTCTTCTTCTTCTTTCCTCATTCTTCTTCATATTCTATTTCTTTACCTTTTCCTTCTTCTTTTTCATTGTAAAATGGACTTTTCATTTTTCTTCACCATGGTTTATACACCCCCTCACCAAAACACGGACCCCTTCCCCTTCATCTGTATCCCCCTTTCCTTCTCGCCGTTGCCCATTCTCCACCCCTCTCTCTCTCTCTCTCCTTCTCTACCTCTTTTTCTCTCCCCTCCCCCCTTATCTCTCTCTCTCTCTCTCTCTCTCTCTCTTTCTCTCTCTCTCTATCATTCCATCTTTCTATCTATCAATCCATCTATCTATATATTTTCCCTAGTCTTACAAGTTTTCAATTATCTCTTCTGACATATCAATGTCCCCCCGCCCTCCGTTATTTTAAATTTGTATTATCATTATCACTATTAATTGTTTTTTGCATATCTCTCGCATTTTATTAATGCTTCCTCCTTCTCCGAATAATCTCTTTTACGTGATGCAATAAAAACAATGTACAAAATCAAACTTTGATCACCGCGACGCCATTTATGTATCCACCGTGTGTGATAAAATACACGTGCTTTTCTTTACACACTAACATTACGAACAGTGCGTACACAATCAACGCATTACACACTTCAATGCTGTGTGTATAGCAGGTATATGTGCTATATATAATTCTAGCTGGATATACTAGGGCAGAATACGTCCAAAAATATTTCAGATGGCCCATTTTCTGTTCAATTTTTAGTTCTTCCCCCCTTTAACTCTTCATAGATTACTCGAGCCAGCTGTTTTTAGTTAGACGGCTGTAATCACATAGCAGAAAAGTGCTCTCAGTCTCTCTCGGTCAATTTATCTCCGAATTCAGTAAACGATTTGCGCGCTTTGAAAATTGTCCCTGTCAAAAAAATGATGATCAAAAAGTGTATATTCTTCCTTCCAATTGTCCTATTTAGTCTGTATGCGTTTCGATGAGAAGGTGAAGTAGAATGCAATTTGCCAAGTGCTTTGCTAAAAAATAGTTGAGACTGAACGCGAAAAATATCAAAATGATATTAAAGATGAAAAATTAAGAAGACGTTTCAAGCTTAACGATCGCGAGGAATTTCGAGAGATCAATGCAAGTGCTACTTCCATAGCCTTTTGTAATGATTGTAGAGTGTATACAAAATCATGTTAGGATTACGTAATATTTCTTCCTCATGTTTCCACAATTCAAAGCGTGATAGGCAAGGATCTTAAGTTTCCCTCCATTTGATTTTTCAAAAAGTCTTTGAGAGCGCGTTTAAAAGCTGGAGCTATGAAAACAAATAACTAACCAAGATTCTATTAATATATTATCCAATGCAATATTACTATTGTTTACATGAATCTATTTTAAAACATTAAATGTTTATAGATATATTATATAGTAAGTTCGTGCACAAAATAACGTACACTGGCTACTTTTCAAGCTTTAATATTCCATATTAAAATAGAAGATGAAATAGATACGGATGTATTAATGCAAATATTGCAAATATTGCTATTCTTCTGTTATTCGGAGAAGGTAGAAAGTAAACACAAGACGAAGATGAACAAAAAGAAAAAGAAAGGAACATAAACTCTAAGAATTAGAGAAAAACACTTTGACAGCTGCTACACAGTTGTCGGATTATTATTTTTTTTCTTCTATCAATATAATTATTTTATAGTTTGAATGTTATTTGTACGGTTCTAAGAATTGTTTTAAAAAAGAGTCTTGCTCATGACAAATCTTATAATCTGAAGTACGGTTAGTTGAAATTGAAATCTGAATTGAAGAAATAAACGGTGCTTTCCTTTTTCTTTTTCACCCGTTTGATTATGTAAGTAGACTATCTTTCTTAGCAGTGTTTAGATTTTCGTAAACAACGCTTAAAAAAAAGAAAATCCTCTTCTTTCAGATTGCTAACATTTTGACTTTTTATGTTGTTGTCTTCTTTTAAATTTACATGAAACGACACCGCAATATGGCACTACGAGTTTGTTTTCGTTATCTTGAATGAATTTAACTTTTAAATCTTAAAAAGGTATTTAACAAAAGAGATCTTTCTTCTGAAATTTGTTCGATATAAATCAAAGGAATATTACTCCTCAAATAGTACATTTCTGTTTATTTTTCGCGGTATAGCAACAATATATATGTGTCTTCCTTAGACGGTGAAAGGTTGGGTGCACTCCGAGAGAGTTTTCAAAAGTACAAGTAACACCAACAAGTCAGTCTTACGTCTTGTTGCGTTTTATTCTGCCCTAAATTAAGGCATTTCTTTAACCTTTCAAGTGAGATCCTGGCCCGTTTGATGTTTCCCTAAGCGGCTCTTTCTGCCCAATCTTACTCAGAGTTTCCTCGATTTTTTCCCCTCTCCCTCTCTCTCTATTTCATCATCTTCGAGTCGGGGCTGACTCAAAGTACAGCGCCAAGACGCAACATACAATTCTCTTCATTTGGACGGTATAATTGGATGAAAACAAACTACGTTTAATTATTTACGAGGGGCAGTTGGAGTGTTCGTGTACGTGGGCAGCGGCTGGCTGGCGGGCGGGCGGGCGGCGAGCTCAGACTGATATTTGGCCGTGTTGCGTACAATGTCGTCTACGTTTGGAACAGAATAAAAGACATCACGTTAGATAAAATAGATTCTGATATTGAGTGTGAGTGTGTAGGGGTTGTTCGTCTTGTCTCCCGTCACCTTTCTTATATTCTTAGTGAAGTTAAACAATGTCAAAAAAAGTATTTATTATTCACAACAAAAATGTATTGTTATGTGTTAACTTTTCTCTCTTCGTTCAAATGTACATGATTTTCCTAATACTTTTGACCCTCTTCTATTCAACAACATTATTCTGCCCCTTCCTCTTTCTCCATCATTTTGGCATGACAATTACTTATCATTAATTATTATTTCTTTGATTTATATCAACTTCTTATGCTTGATTCATCTTGGCCCTCTGTTCTTCTTAACGGAATGTTGCTCGTGCTTCAGGTCATCCTATCCAATGATGTTCTTCCACTAATTTTCAAAGTTTTTCCTAACACCCCATCATGTGTACTTCATAGAGCTAATCTTATTCGAAATATAATAGTCTGATTGCTTGGTCGCCGCGTTGTTTAGTTTTATTTTCCGTATACAAATATGTATATGCGTACAAAACTACACTATGAAATTAAACAGATATACACATGTACATATTATCAAGAACTGAAGTAACGGCTAGATTGATATTGATGTATGTTCTTCCTGGTCATTATCCCCCCCCCCCCCCATCCCCACTCCAAACCCATCTCTATTGTTTCACTATCTCACTTTTGTACACACAGTGTCTTATAAACAAATATTTGTACTGAAGACTTAGGGTGAATGAAGTTAATTTTTGTCATATCCTTTGGGTTCACCATACTGTGTCATTCCAGAATATTTTAATAACCTAATACTTAAGATACAAAAATGTAAACCATTACGTCATGACTGTCGTTCGTAGAATAATACTCTTTGTATTTTTAAATTTCTCACTGTTTTTTATGAATGTAGAATACTCAGACAGCGGTTTAAAAATATCCCCGTCAAATATTTACATTTTCGTTATATCTGTACACAGCCGGATAGCAGAACATAATTCTTTTTAAATATTTTATTTTGATACACCTTGTAGTGATCTGTGTCAGGAAGGGCAGTCATGGACTCCTATACCTCATCCCATGTCATTGGTCCTTCATCAATCGCTTGATTCGCACAAAGGTGTTCCACCATACCGGCTAACAAGCTCCCCATACCCAAACACTCAGCACGCTAAACTCACTAAAACGAGAGGCAATTTAAAAGTCCGAATTGACGCGAAATAGAAGACACAAATTGAGTGAAGGAGAAGCGTCGGTTTCATGTCATTAATTTGCCTTTAATATCGCCATCCCGACAAGAAATCTATCTTGACGGATCCTACTGCCTTTGCCTGGACACGGCCAAGGAGTTTGAATAGAAACTCCATCTTGTTGAGATGACGCTGTTTGCTGTGATGAAAACAATGAGAGGGAAATCGATGGTGAAAACAATGTACAAATTAAAATTTAAAATATGCGTAATCTAAGATTTTTTTTTTAGATGCATTACATCATCTATGTCCTCGATCTTTAAAACAGTTTTAGAGAAAATCCAGGAGTTTGGCGTATAAATATAACTTGAGAAATTAGAATGAGATGGACAGTGAAAACTGAAGAAATGTTTTGACATTCCTTTCACTAAAATCCTTCGATTTAAAGAAACATTGTTCCTGTTTTTTTTAATTTTTTGTAAGTGTTATACAAATATTTTTCTTTCAATTGTACTTTATTTTCTTTGTCATCGCTTTTTAAAACAGTTCAAGAGAAAATCCAGGAGTTTGGCCTTTATATATACACGTATATAATGGGGGAAATTGGAACCAGAAGAAAGTAACAATTGGAAAAATATTATGGCATTCCTATTGCTAAAATCCTCCGTGATTTAAATGTATCTTGTTCGTGTTTTTTTTTTTTTTTTTTTTTTTTTTTATATTTCGATTTTTTTCCAAGATCCAAGAGTGTGCATCGAACGTTGGAAAAATTGAAGTGTTTGCTCAAAACGTGGTGACCACGTGTGAAAAAAAAGAACCATATTGTGAAGTTCCCTTTCTAAACCTTTTATCTATTTCGGTAGTCTTTAGTATTGCTTTCGGAGAAAAATCCAGGCCCTGGATATTGTCAGGTTGTCATGGAAACCGTCCAGTGTAAATCAGACATGAAAGAGTAAACATCACCATAATTAGCAAAAAGGATGAACCAAGATGGTGTGGGATTTAGATGTATGAGTAATGACCTAAACACACGAAGTGTAACTTTATTTATTCATTTATTGTTTTATTTATTACTATTTTACATGGGTAGCACATTCAAGAAAAGTTGCTATTCCAAGGTGACCTGGAAATACAAAAGAACTTTGTACAATTAAAAGCTACAATTGGAGTAGCGTAAATGAAACGAATTTGATATCGTTTATTACCTGCCCTAATCAATGTTGCGAAGGCAATAAGCGCATACACCAGTATTGTATGAATGTAAATGCTCGCGCTATTTATTTATTTTGCTGAATACGCCACGTATTAGACAAAATTAATGCATAATCAACATCTGGATTTAGATTTTAATGGACACGTTAGAATTCTATTTCAATACAACATGATTTCGTTTAGAAATTCAATTCCAAAGTAAGAATGCTTTTAAACAAGGATAGGCATATGTCACAATCTATATGTGTATGAATAAAATTATGAGCAAGATAATGCAAATGGAAAAAATTGAAAATAAAAACTAATTAAATTGGTATCATTACTGCTAGTGTAAATTGAAAAAGCACAACAAACTGAAGATTTGTTTTAAGCAAAATACGAACGATGCATGGCTATGTTGACGATGATGATGAGGATAATGTTGATGATGATGATGATGACATTGTTGATGATGATGAGGAGGAATATGATAAGGATGACGATGATGATGATGATAAGAATCAAAATGATGTCAATAACAAAACAATAATCTTGAAAGCGATGACGTTACAGGTGAATTATTACGTCACAATGACGAACATAGATCTGAACAGAGCAAAACACACCGCAGACATGCATGATGGTAGGGCTAGTCTTTGTAGTAAATACATAATATTTTTGTTTTGATAATGCTGAAAGAGGGGGAGGTGCAGAAACAAGCAGAATTGTTTTGAATATGGTCTACGTTCACGTTTTACAGAATGTCTGCTCCGGGACATTAGTGCCATATTATTCACTGTCTGTTTTTTTTAATATTCTTGACTGATTAAACATGGTAAGTTAAATCGACGGCTGCGGTTAAAACATGAAACCAAAATAGACGAGCTTAAAAAACGCGTCGTATATTGGGAAGAAGTTAACGTTCTACAATGATAGCGCCTAACGATGTCCTTGTCGTATTATAAGAGCCTGATAAATATAGTTCTCAAACAAATCCAAATGGTGTCTGTCTTTACCATTCATCGACTCGAAGTCAAAGATTTCTTCTTGTTCTATTAAAAAAAAAAAACTTTATATGCATTCGCACCAGTTAAATGGACACAACGTTATAATTATACTTTACGACGTATACCTACATGTATATACGTAAAGTTGCGAATAGCCCTACCATTTAGAAATGAAGGCTGAATATTCCTACCATAGCTCCTCCATCATCTCTCTGCCATGATATGCCCTCCCTCTCTCTCTTTCTCTCTCCCTCTCTCTCTCTCTCTCTCTCTCTCTCTCTCTCTCTCTCTCTCTCTCTCTCTTTCCTCATATCATAAGCTATTATATTCATGCGCATCTATTCATCTATCTACCGGAATAACTTGACTTTAGTCTTATGCACTTCCTTCGATTTATTCTTCTCTAGTCTTATTACATGACCTCTATCATCTACCTCTTCATTTATTACCCTTTCCCCTCTCCTCCGTTTTCTTCTCCCTTTTCACCTTTTTTTCCTCCTTCTTCCTCTTTTTAAATTTATCCTTCCCATTCACCATATTTCGATTTGTTTCTTTTTCTCTTCATCCTATTTTACATATCTTCTTCTTCTCCTCCTCCTCCTCCTCCCCTTCCTCCTCCTTCTTCGTCGTCACATTCCTTTTTCTTCTTCTCTTCATACCAATCATTCTATCTATCTATTCCTCTTTTCCATTTCCCGTATCCCATCTTTCATTGTACTTCTTTAACATGACAATGTTCATCAGTCTATCCTGGTTTCAACTCCCAAGTAATCATCTATACAATGAGGCTTGTATTCCCTTAGTCCACAGTTTATTTACTACCAAGTAATTCGCGCTCGGGTGTGAATTTTCTTCACAGGGATCGCTTAATTTGTTTCGTTTTGGGGAAAGTTTAGATGAGCCTAGAAGTCGTGTCTTGTCTGCTGTACATTATTTAGTCGATATAATATATGGCGCCACAAGAGACAAATGATTTCTGGTGAATTTGGAAATAATAAGTAAGATTTTTGTCAATAAAAGGCTGAAAAGTTTGGACGAAACTTTCATGCCCCATGTTTGTGTAGTCCTATGATGCATGTTAAACTTTATGTGTGCAGTGCAAGAGATTGTCAGCAACACTTGGTCACTTTCTTTCCATACCCTCACCGTATGGACCTACTATGATACAACAGACATAACAGACATGTAGTACATACATGTACTTAACCTTTTCCCATCGCTTCCACTCCCTTTCACAATGCAATCGAAAGGCCAGAACTCAACTTTCGAATATTCAGGACAGGAAGGGGGGTGGGGGAGGTTTTTTCAGTAAGTCATGCTCAAATTTGTCTCTGAAAGCAAAATAGGGAAGTTTGCCTGAATCGATCAAAATGGTTTGAATTACTTACCTGTATGAACATAATTAACGGCAGCGAATATAAAATACCAGCCCATAAACATACCTTCCCAGAAAGAAGTCTGAAGCTTCAAAAATAGAAGTAAAAATACAAAATTACCGAGAAATCCGACGAAACTTCGAATTATTGGTAAGATAGCAGCCAGGAATAACATTGATTTATGATTCTAAATCAATTTCTCCTGGTGCCTAGACAAATGAGCTATTATTATACAGGTACAGCACATCATTTGCAAGGGTTTTACTACTTACATGACTTATGCAACATTTTGAAGTTCGTCTTGAACAAGAGTACATTTAGTTGGATGAAGAAAAATAATCACCAAAGATAGTTTGTCGAAAAAATCCCTTTCTGGACTGAAGGAAAGGCTAGTAGTCAGGTGAATGTCCTTCTCTTGAAGAAGACTGTTTTCTTTTCATTTTCAACAAGTTTTCTTCTCGTCTTTGTTTATCTATTTGTATCCGTTTTTAATGTCTGTTCTTGGTATGTACTCTAATGTTGTTAATGTATTTTGTAATGCAAGCTTCTCTACACAGACCTAGAAACACAAAATTATAAATTGGAGGAGAAGAGAGAGAGAGAGAGAGAGATGAGGAATGGAAATGATATTGACGTCGAGAAACCAGAACAAGAATAAGATAAACTCGAGGATGGGAGAAGGAGAGTGGGTAGAAGAAGAAGAAGGAAAAAAATAATAAGAAGAAGGAGATAAGAATGAGGATGTGTAGAAGGAGAATAAGAAGATGATTATGGTGGTGGTGTTAGTGAATAAGATGAAGAAGAGGAAGATGATGATGATGATGATGATGATGATGATAAAGAGGAGAAGAAGAGAGAAGAAGAAGAAGAAGAAGAAGAAGAAGAAGAAGAAGAAGAAGAAGAAGAAGAAGAAGAAGAAGAAGGAGAAGGAAAAAAGAAGACGGTGAAAAAGACGGAGAAGAAAGGATGTAAAGTAAAAAATAAAAAAATATATTGATTTTTTGAAAATAAGAACATGAAGGGCAGAAAAGTCAATAAACATACTAAAGAAGAAGATAATCTTTTCAAGGAGGAGGAGGAGGAAGGGGAGAAGCAGGAGGAGGTGGGGGGGATTCAACCTAATACCAAACTATTCGACAGAAAGCAGAATAATCAGAGAAGCAACCTGGTGTTGCTTCCGAAATCGGCACAAAAAATAAGAAAGATATACATTTTCGAAAGGTGTAATCACGTATTGGCACTCTACATTGGCCGAATCGGTAATGTCACTAAGACGAAATGCCAGACAACTTTTCTATTTGTTCCAAAACACAAAATGACGGCATCTTCAATTTTTCGAAATTTATGACTCAATAGTCTCTTGTCTTTTTTGAGAATTGTTTATGACAATGACATGCACAATATAATTTGAGTAGTGCCACAAGGGAGAAGGCACTTGAGAGGAAAACAGAAAGTTATGATATTTTGTACACGACAAAAGGGGCAGATATCCGCGACTACGTCACAACCCAGTAACCAGATTGCCGATTTAAAATTTATATAGCATTAGTGATCTAATACTTTAAATACTCATAACTTTCTTATTATTGTTCCGATTTATTTCAAATTTTCGCCATTCTGTTTCTTTTTCTTACCGCTTCCATACTAATGAAATTGGTACAAATTGGAATTGACTTTAATTGTATACATTAACTTTTGTATAAGAAAATCAAGAGGAAATTCCATGAAATTTAGACTATTCAGTTTTTCCCCGAAAATATGTCATTTTTTTTTGTTTCTTTATTTTCTGTGTCTCGTAAACACATTCGGTGGAAAATGCCCACCATCTTTAACAAACATTATTGAATGAATTTCTGCTCTTTTGTATCGTCATGTCGGAAAAAATGGACCGATAAATTTTCACCATAGCTAGAAGTTATACAGTGTAGAGACATCGATGTGTCGTTGTCAAGTGGTTTAAGCTCTTGTTTGTGGTTGCGAAGGTCAAGGGTTCAATCCCATGCACGATACTAATGGGACATCTTCTTTCTCCACTCTACATTCACATGATATAGATGTAGTAGATATAACATTTAAGGGTTCATTCTTTGCAAGAACACAAATATTTCCCAAAGCCCGTTATCAATGAATATTTCCAGACGTATTTTTGATAGTGCACTACGTAAGACGGCATATTAAACGACCCCTCCCCCCCAAAAAAAAAGAAAAATTAATTAATAAGTACGCAATACTTTTGGGGCGTTTCAAACGAAAATGAGGTGCGTTTATATATGTGTATATACTCACTACCACAAAGATCCGATATTAAAACGTCATATATTCGGATAAGTTTCCCTTTATTATGTCTGTATACACAATTTACCTTTACTGAGGTTGGAGTAATTTTCATAGGCTACTTTTTTGCATATAATTATGTGACAATATGATTTATTTTTTGATAGATAAAGTTTATATCTTCTCAGAACTTTATTGTTTAATCTCTATGACTCTTCTAGATTCCTCAATAAAGTTCTGAGAATATATAAATGTCATCTATCGAGAATAAATCATATTCTCACAATCACTTTATGAAAAGATACTTTTTAAATTCTGACTCTTTGGGAAGCAGTGAATTAATGTCGGCGGACGCTTCATTTTAATGAATTTGTCAAAGGGATATTAAATGCTTAAAGAGAAAGACGGACTATTTTGTTCCTATCAAAAGACATCAGAGTCTCTTGTAAGATTTGTTAGAAGGAAAAGTAGAAGTTATTAGACCAAGGGGGATGCCAAGAACCAACTGGGATGATAATAAGACCTGGCCCGTATTCAATACACTTTTCTAAGATAATTTTCTTAGACTTTATAAGAAGAATGTCTTAGAAGTTTATTGAATACGGGCCAGGCCTGGAGTGGAATGATACTGTACGAGTGTACACGGATGCCAGATAACAGAGATGTGTGGAAAAAATGTTGCAATTAACCTCCGAGCTGGGAGAAAGGATAGATCGAACCACTAAATACCCTAAATATCTATCGGATTATCTATTGATAATCAAACTACCCATTATCGGAGTCGATATTTTTTTCTTCTCCAGTATTCATTTTAATTTCAACATTTTTGGCGATCTGTTATTAACTAGGGGGGCAAAGTAGGTTTTTGAGACATGGGATGTTATAAACGGTCGTTGGGTATCAACGTGTTCAGGGCATCTCCCTGCATAATTTCTAGGTATGGTGCAGATAGGTGCCCTGAACACATAACCGACGACCTTTTACAACGTCCCCATTCTCTAACCACCCCCCCCCCCCACCAAAAAGGAGAATCGGGGGTGCCCCCTAGATATAACCCATGCGGGTCTTTTATAATCACTTTTTGTTAAATATAATAATTCATATCACGTGTGATCATATAGGGTTGGGTTAGTATCTAAAAGTATTTGGTGAATTTATAACTGTTCGATCAGAATCAACGCATATTACTCAGGAATCCTCCTAATGTAATTTCAATTATTTTTCATCATTATCAACTACAAAAATCTGGGAAAATCCAATCCGTGTAAGTGTACATGCATTTTATTAGCTACTTTAATTTGATATTTTTTCCCCCGCTATTTCTATCATTATTTTCAGATTTACTTATCTATTTAATTACCCTTGTCATCATCGATATTATTATTATCAATATTATTATCATTGTTATCATTATTGATGAAGTTGTTATTATTATCACCATCAATATCCATATCATCATCATTATCGTTATCACTGTTCTTACCATCGTCACCATTACCAAGCATTGTTACTTATCATTATATCTATTATTTTATCGGTTAATCCTCGGTTCACCCGAAACGCACCCAGACCATTGAGCATCATGCAGGTCTCCCAACGTATACATGAAGCTCAACGAGGTTCGGGTCGTATCGTGTCACGGCCATGCCTAGTTTACATGTCATCTGCTTAGTGAAGGTGGACCTATACCCTACTAACAACGTTATATTGGAGATGATGATAATAATAAAAATGTGATAAATTAGTGGGCGCTCGCAAGGGATAGTGAAAGCATGCCGAAAAATGATGTATTACATTTACGGTGCACATTAGGGGTATTAAGCGAGGGGTTGGGGGAGAGGCGGGCAGACTCTAAGTCTGTGGATGAGATAGCATCGTATACAGGACGAAATCATATCATGAAATGGCATCTGTCTGTTCGAATATGGGCGTCTTCTTCTCAGTGATGTGGATTATGAGTATTGTAACATGACAACAAGGATACATTTTTTGAGGATGATTAATGTAAGGGTAAAATGAAGACATCTCGCAGAAGTATTTATGATTATTACAGAGATGCTACCAGTATAACTACTTCTATTATTGCTACTACTGCTACTATACTACTACTACTACTAATACAGTACTACTACTACTACTATTACTACTACTACTACTTCTTCTTCTAATACTACTACTACTACTGCTACTACTACTACTACTACCTATTTTATTCTTCCTAGTCTACTTCTTCTTCTACTCATTCTTCTTCTCCTTCTTCGTCTTCTTCTTATTATTATTCACTTTTTGCATTGACTAAGTCAATGTCTTGTTGTCTTCTTTTTCTTGTTCTTCTTGTTCTTCTTCATTCACCGCTTCCTATTCATGATATATTTCGAGATATAAAAATGATATCAAATTGCCCGTTACATAGTATTTTGATACGAAAAGAAATGTTGAACATCCAGTATATCTACATCCACATTCACTTAACCTAGATCCTATCCAAACCTCTCAGATTCATCACATACCACCCCAAAACATGGGATAGTCGAGACTAATTACGTTGAAATGTTAAACAATCCCAAACATTGCCTCCACTTTATTGAATTCTTCACCACAAAATGTCGGAGCGACACGTTCTGCCCTCCTTCAATGTAGTCAATAGTGAGCAGTAGTCTAAATAGAGAGGATCACATCAAAAGAAAGAAAGAAAGAAAGAAAAAGAAAATGAAAGGTGGGAGAGAATGTGAGAGAGTATGAGATTTGGTGTTAGATGGAAAAAGAAGACGGAAAGAGAAAAAGAGCTATTAGAAAGTAAAATAGAGAGAGCTCAGAAAATAGAAGAGTCTTAATATTCTGAAGCAAATTGGGAGAAAGAGAGAGAGAGAGAGAGAGAAACAGAGACAGAGACCGACATATAGAGATTTGGGGTTAAGAAGAGAAATGTAGCATGTACAGATTTGTCTCAGCCCCCCCCCCCCCCCCCCCCCATCCGCCACTTGTGGGAATCACAATATCTAACGCTCTCAACTTTATACTGTTACTTTCTAAACCATTGTCTAATTTCCCTCCACCTTTCACCTATTTACTCTGCTGATGTCTCTATTTCTACGCAAGCTAACTTCAGCATGGCAGCTAGATTCACGAAATCTGAACGAGGAGAGCTGAGCTATGCAATCATTCCAAGAACAAACATATCAAAGATTAGCAACTAAGATGGCGCTAGTGTAACACATCTTGTGAAGCTAAAACCTTTCAGCAAACATCTTTCTTTTCTTTATTAAGCTCAAAACGGGGGAGGTTTTGAAACAATCGCAAGGTAAGCTAAAACAAAGCTAAAGATTGCGGGGAAGGAAACGGTAGAAGAAAGAAAAGGAGTAAGAGAGATTGGGAATTGCAATACCGTACACTTTGTACATACCGTGTTTGTTTACATTCACACTTGTACAGACGGGTGTTACTCATTTCTCGGTGAAGTGCACCGAATTTGTTCCCGTATGGAACTCACAATCACCACAGTCCGCGCTGTGCGGTACTGCAACCTGACTGCAATAAAGCGCAATATCGAAGCCATTCCCGAATGGACTTGGTGCGACGAGTGCAGGGGCGCCTGCGGGGCTTTACCAGGAGATTTCACAAAGTCTGAGAAGGACCTAAGATGGCGTTGTTGGTAATGGCGCGCTCGGTGAATGACCTAAGCTGAGGGTTCTCTTCATATCGATCAGGAGAAGACCGAATAGTTGGTGTGTTCTCTCTCATCAAAGACCAAAATAGAAGAATAATGAGAAAAAAAAAGAAAATCAAGGGAAATTCAGTAATTTTGAAGCGTTTTAAAACACCTTCATTTATTCTCTTGGCGTAGAAGTCTTCACAGGCACACCTAGCCAATATTTGTCACCTGCTTGTCTGTTTTTTTGTTTGAATGCAATTGTGAATGAATCTTCATTCTCCTTTTTACATAATAACTATCAACTTTTACTTCTTTCTTTCTTTCTTTTCTTTTCATGATTTCGTCAACATTCTTCACCCTTTCAGTGCGTTTAGATTTCGTATGCCGTAAATAGGTTGTGTGCATCATCAAGTTTTATGCTCCGTGCGTATCTTGCATGAAAATAGAACATCATTAGCTTAGTTTTTATGGAAAATAACAATGACCTGATTTTCTTAACATCACCCCTCCCCATAATAACATTCTTTACAAAACATCCTTTATTACATCAATGCAAAATTTTGAGTGCGGAGCATTGTGCAGAGCATTTTTGTTATACTGAGAGCCCGCAACACAAATCTCTCCTAAACTGCTAAGGGCCCGATATGACCCCATAAACGTTTATTAAAAACGAGTATATATAGGATTTCTTGTAAATATGGGGTACAATACAAATTGAGAAGAAAATCAGATTTTTTTTTCTTCGATAATATTTGTGCATGCCTCATACATATCATACGCGGTCTGCGGGTTTGAAGGATTACTTTTGAGCATCCGTATAGGATGCATAGCTCTGATCCATCTTGAGCACGTGCAGTCTTTTTTTTCTCTTCTTCTTCCCCTTTTCCTACCTAAACACAAATCTTCGCGGTCATCATGAGATGACTGTAGCATTTGTCTTTGGTACTTTTGGTACACCTCTCTCTCTCCCTCTCTTTCTTTCTCTCTCTCCCATCATCATGCGTGTACATGGTTTCTTTACGGGCCGCGCCAGGCACTTGCATGCGACTTGTCGATTCCAACTTTGGCTGACAAACAAAAATTAAAATGAGGGTGCATTAACAATATATATACATATATTAATAATGATAACTTCTCTCTTTTTTTGGGGGGGGGGGGGGAGGGGGAGAACTAGTTTTGTACCCATGTATGAATTTACCCATTTCCCTCTCCTTATCCCTTTTTCCTTCCCCTCTCCCACTTGTATCCATCTTCTTACCTTCTCTCTCTATCTCTCTTTTTCTATCTCTCTCTTTCTCTCTCTCACTCTCGTACCCCTCATGCTCCTGCACCTTGACAGGACGTGGCGTTGGAGGAAAATGATATATCTCGAACTTAAACGTGATATTTAGGGCAAATTTTGGTCTGAATCGAGGAGGGGTTGGTGAGAGAGACGACAGGCGATCTCCTGGGATCCCTTTCTCTCTCTCACCTGGAGGTTGGCAGGGAGAGAGAGAGGGAGAGGAGAAGCAATGATAATTATGTCACCGTGATGAACAGACGATCGTCACAGCCATCGCTAATGGTAAGAAATGAGAGAGCGAGGAAGATATGGAGAGAGAGAGAGAGAGGGGGGGGAGGGGAGAGAGAGAGAGAGAGAGAGAGAGAGAGAGAGAGAGAGAGAAAGAGAGAGAGAGAGAGATGGATATATAGACAGAAGAAAAAACAGAGACAGGTAGAAGGAGGTGTGCTGGAAAAGTAAAATAGCTGGAGACAGATGAAAGGTGATTCACAAGAGACAAGATGAGTGAAAACTGAGATGATCAAGAATGCTAAGGTAACAAGAGAGAGAGAGAGAGAGAGAGAGAGAGAGAGAGAGAGAGAGAGAGAGAGAGAGAAAGAGACAGACAGAGACAGACAGAGAGAGGGGATGGCAAAAGAAAAGATACAGAGAAGGAGGAAAGAAGGCGGAAGAGAGAGATGTAAGAGGGAAGTAGTACAACTGTAGTAAGAGAGTCAGAGAAAAGAAAGGGTGAGGAAAGAGAGCGGCAACAAGAAAAGAGAGAGAGAGAGGGAGATGGAGGGGGGGGGGGTAGTCATGGTAGTAGAGGTGCATGGAAAGTCATTGATATCTCGGTCACGTGTACACTATTCGATTGACGTTTGGTCTAGTCGAAATAAAGCAACCGGGAGAAATGAAATATGCCTGTTTTTTTCTTCATACGGCATCTTCGTCTATCCGAAAAATACGCCGATTTCAATTATTGAAATAAGTTAAACGTAAAGGTACGATGTATTAAAACTTCTTTTCGCTATAATATTGTGGCAATCGATTTGAACGCCATGCAATTTCGTTGAAGGGCATAAAAACAATCGAAAGTACGCTTTTAATTTTTGAATCAGGTATATTTCACGTCTGCTTTTTAATCAAAGATGGACCCCGAAACGTGCCGAGATTTTTTGAGGGGTACAGAGTTTTACCCCAAGGGAAACTTAGGGGGCCCCTCCACTCCCTGGTTCTGTCGTTCCGTTCCAATTACACGCGTAGGGACTTGGACCGGCACGTCTTCTATCGCGGCGATAATGAACCTCTAGCGATTTTATTTTCATCCCTTGACGAATTCAAAATATGGAAAACCTACCTCGATTCGCAGGCACAGAAATGCCAGCATGATTACACTGAACGATGTGTAAAACAAAGGACGGTTGCTGTTCTGTAATGAAAAAAATAACGGTGGAATTCAATGACACCTTAGGATGAATTGAATATGTAAAAAATTGTAATTCGAGAGGTATATGCAGCTATGCATTGCACTGACCCCTAAACTCTGAAGTTATGAAAAAAAGATCAATTTTTGATGTGGACAGAGACATGAAGCAAGCGGATTAGATACGAGGATTAATCTTGTTCATTTAGTAGATGACTTCGGCGTATTTGATAGCAGGATTTTAAGCACATGGGACTAGTAAATCCGTGACCTATATTTAGAATTGCAAGTTACAATGTTCATGTAGCTCCTGACGTTTGCCAAAATCCCTGTCATTCTCTCTCTCTCTTTCTCACTCTCTCTCATTATTTCGTCTGTATGTCTGTCTGTCTCTATCTTTCTTTCTGTGTCTGTCTGTCTCTCTCTCTCTCTCTCTCTCTGTCTCTGTCTGTCTCTGTCTCTCTCTCTCTCTCTCTCTCTCTCTCTCTCTCTCTAAATCTTCCCATATCCTCCTTTATCTCCTTTCCCTCTTCCTCTCTCTGACTCTCTCTCTCTCTTTTCTTTTTTCTCTCTTTCTCTCCCTCTCTTTCTTTCTATAAATCTCTCTCTCTCTCTCTCTCTCTCTGTCTCTCTCTCTCTATGTATATATATATATATATATATATATGTATATCTCGTCCTCCTCTCTATCTCCTTCCTCCCTATTTCCTCAAGTATACATTGTCATTCTTTCTATCCTTTCATGTTTTCTGTTTTCTGCATCAATGTTCACTTCTATCTCCTCCCATCTCCTTTCCTCACATATCTCCAATTAGGCCTATATCTATCCTTCCTGTTCTTTTTTCATATTCCCTTGTATAGATAAACCCTACCCCTTCTTTATTCCTTTCCCCTCCAATTCCACCATTTGGCACTCATTCCTATTCCCATTTACCCTTCTTTCCACTCAGAGGTCTTCCTCTATTTTCTGCCCATCTTTCAATCCATCCACTCTTCCTAACTCCTACTATCAGCCATTCCTCTCCCAGAAACAAACTCATAACATGCCTCATTAATTTCAGTATTTTTTTCCTCTTCGAAGCTAGCATAGTAGGTACATAAGCCATACGTCATGCGGGATTCGATTTTAATTAAAACTACAATGACTAGTACACTGTCTCTAGCACTTCGGCTCAGTGAAAAAGGATATGCACGAGCACAGCAAGGAAATTCATCTAGCACAGAATGATAAAGAAGTAAACCAAAAAAAAAAATACCATTCTAGGAATTGTATTAAAGGTACTATGACCCATTTGCAACCAACATCAAATTCTGTAGAACTTTGCAGGAATTATGAATATGTCATGTATGTCCTATCTGATGGTGAACTTAAACGTTAGCAGTGTAAGCAATATTCAAATTAATTCAAGGAAACTCGTTTACTTTCAAGACTTCATTGCAGACACTATTGAGTGACTGACTGATTTAATTTTTTTCTTTCGTAATAACATACAGAAAATGAGCTGAAAAGGATACATGAGCATTTATCTACATCAATAACCCACTTCTTGTAACGCCCAAAATTAAACTGATTAAATCTTTGCGCAGCACAAAACGTACGACCATTTGATATACATGGGTCTGAAAATCAGACTATTACTAAATGGATTGCAATCACAAAAGTTGATGGTCGATATATTCAAAAGACATTTTCAAGCCCTTTCGTTTTGAGGGAAGTTCTAAATTAGTATTATCTTTTAAATGCCGTTTGAATTTAACCTTAACATTTCTTTTGGCCTGCAAATGGGACATAGTACCTTTAACGGCAAAAGTAGAGAGAGAGGGGAGGGAGAGAGAGAGAGAGAGAGAGAGAGAGAGAGAGAGAGAGAGAGAGAGAGAGAGAAAGATATATATATATAGAGAGAGGGAGAGATAGAGATAGTGGGGAGAGAGAGAGAGAGAGAGAGAGAGAAAGATATATATATATATAGAGGGAGAGATAGAGATAGTGGGGAGAGAGAGAGAGAGAGAGAGAGAGAGAGAAAGAGATATATATATATATAGAGGGAGAGATAGAGATAGTGGGGAGAGAGAGAGAGAGAAAGAGAGAGAGAAAGATATATATATATATATATATAGAGGGAGAGATAGAGATAGTGGGGAGAGAGAGAGAGAGAGAGAGAGAGAAAGATATATATATATATAGAGGGAGAGATAGAGATAGTGGGGAGAGAGAGAGAGAGAGAGAGAGAGAGAGAGAGAGAGAGGGGAGAGAGAGAGAGAGGGGAGAGAGAAGGCGAAACAGAAGGAGACTTTGCTGGGGAGTTATAGATACATCTTGAGAAAGAGAACGGAAGAAAGGTGAATAAACGAGGAGGAGGGGTCAATCCGCTAAAATTAGACATGAACATGATAAAGAAGAGATGGGAAGGGGCAGAACAGAGGAAGATATGGTAAGGTTTAGATAAATTTATGCAAATGAAAGTAACAGGATTCAGAAAGGGTTACATAGAAATTTCATAATACAGTCATGTTACCTTATACCGTCCCAGGTTGTCATATTCATTTTAACTTTTGGTCACGCTCTTTATTTTTGTTGATGTTTTTGTTTTGTCTTGTTTGTTTTCGTGTCTATTTTTATTTGTCTTTTTTTAATTTTAAAATTTAAGATATAGCTCACTAGCTTAGAGCATTTAGCTATTTAAAAGTTATAATTAACGATACATTTCATAATTTGTATAGAGTGGTATAATTTTCTAAATTAAAATGATTTAAAAAAAATTGAAAACTCACAGTCTCCTGATGGAGAGTAATGCTGACAGAAAATTGAAATCGAAATTTTATCCAATTATCATTCTCTTGTGAATTGTGTTACCGTGAGATGCGTGTATGATACAGCTGACTTGGACAATTATTACCGATTTAAATGTTTCCCCATTGCCCTACCTGAATATATGTCTGAAATATTTGTGTATGAACTCCTAATAAACGCTTACTTGCTTACGTTTTAGCACATCTTGCAAAGTCAATTTCCTGAAAGAGTACTTAATTGTAATAATTGCAATTAGCATACAATGTAAGTGCCAGAAAATGTGATGCCATTTGTTCTTCTTTTCATTCGTATATGCTAGCTCTATAGGCATAGGAATGATAATTATTAATGCAGTATAAACATCGCACATCTCTCTCTCTCTCCCTCTCTCTCTCTCTCTCTCTCTCTTCTCTCTCTCTCTCTCTCTCTCTCTCTCTCTCTCTCTCTCTCTCTCTCTCTATCACACCCCTGTATCTCAAGTCAGTCCAACTTTTTTTCTTTTCATTTTAATACAACTTTTTTTTTGAGGAAGTCGTATTTGAATATGGCACTATTTAATACAGATGATGGGTATGGCTGAATAGATTATTGGATAGTTCCCGTATTTCTTGAAGATTAAATCAAAATGTATCATAATTAGTTAGTGCCTTATTACCAATACCTCCATTAATTTATTTTTTGAACGAGTACCCAATATATAGTTAAAAGCACACACCATGCTACCAATATTAATGATTCTGAGACGCAATCTGCGCATGATCAGAAAGGGTTAATGTTACCAAATTGTAAATTTTTGTTAATAAAAGTTATGTAATAATTTTTAAATACATGCCCCATAATTCACAGGTGGAAGTGTGTGTTTTTTTCTCAATAGAACAAAACAATATAATTCATGAAGAACATCCATTACTTTTGACGTGATTATTCACTAATGCATAAGGTGGGACCATTCCATCTATATTTCAAAGGTATACATGCATTATTAGGTCATATATTAGTCTATCTAATGATGTTTTCATTTGACATCCTTTTGTCCACGTCATTTTGCCTCTGATATGAAAACTACTCTACAAATTCAGCATGCAAAGTGTATTTGAAGATTTGGAAAGAAAAGAAAGAGATGGGAAGAAATGAAAAACCCTCGGCGTCCCTCACGTTATAAGGATACCCTACAGGTCGCTTTACTCGATCGATAACTATGATTTACCCGACGAAATCACCCCCAAATTCAAGTCTAACGAAAAGGAAAAAACGGTTGGAAATGAGGCGTAGTAAGAGAGAGGGAGTAGGAGAGACAGAAGGGGTGGGGTGTGTGAGGGAAAGGGTGAGAGGAGAAAGAGAAGGAAAGGAGAAGAGAGAGGAGGATTGGAGAGAGGGGGGGGGGGGGACAGAGATAATTATAAGGGAAAATGAAAGTAAGGTGGAGGGGGGAAGTAACAGAGAAACACCAACACACACACACAAAAGGACACACATAAACACACATAAATTGAGAGAGAGAGAGAGATAAGATTTTGACTCAGGGAATTGAAAATACTTTAACCCTTCTCTGTTGGACTCCCCCCCCCCCCCTCTCTCTCTCCCCTCTCTCTCTCTCTCTCTCTCTCTCTCTACGTATATAATTCTGTTTCTCGCCATGCGTCTTCCCTTCCTTCATCTCACCCTCTTCACCACATCACATCCCCTCCCCTAAACTTTAACATTTCTTTCTTTACGTTTCAGTACAACAAATCCCTTTCAAAATAAATTTTGTTATTCTCTCTCTCTCTCACTCTCTCTCTTTCCCCTGATCTAACTCTCTCTCTCTCTCTATCTCCTCCCCTCCTCATTTTCCTTCTCACTTTCTCCCTTCGTTTCTCTGTCACTCTCTCAATTTCAATTTCCCCCTTCTGATTTCTCTCCCCTTTTCCTGTCTTAATCCATTATCTCTCCTTCTGTATTTTTTCTCATCATAAAACCACTTCGATTTTTCTCTCCCCATCTCAGACCAAGTCATAATTATCACCGAACTATTTTTTTCTCCTTCTTCTTCTTCCAAGCAGTCTCTAGTCTCCTTTGCTCTTATCCCCCCTCACCCATTTTTCTCATTCTATGTGCTGTAATCCTTTCTCACCAATATACCCGACCAGTCGATAAAATGCCAATGGGCTCTCCCCTTATTCCAATACTGAAATCATCTCACCAACGACATAAAGAAATAGAACATCCATATTGCCAGTAATGAGGTTGCCCGGCATCTTAGACGATGTGGTGCACAACCCCTCCTGGAGTGCGCACTGCCCCTAAACCGTGCGCTTAACTATCTACAGCTCAACGTTTGATTCTAATCCTCCTTCAAACATAAAGGTCATCCCCATAAAAGAAAGAAAAGGGAATTCGTTTGTACTATGTATGTAATAGTGTGGGGAGAGTCGGAACAAGCCTGACATGAAATAATTGACACGATATGATTTTGCCATGTCGATAAAATAATGCAAAAGACAACAAAATGAAAATAAGGAGAGAGAGAGAGAGAGAGAGAGAGAGAGAGGGGGGAGAGAGAGGGGAGAGATAGAGAGAGAGAGAGAGAGAGAGAGGAGAGAGAGAGAGAGAGAGAGAGAGAGGGGGGAGGAAGGGAGGGAGAAAGAGAGGGAGGGGGTAAAATTATTCCAAACAACAATGCTAAATATACAGTGGTAAGAGAAAGTCCTATGAAATCATAACTGTTTCTCGCATATACTTTCCTCTCACTTACACTCCAAACCTCTTTGTTCACCATTGCCATGGAATCTGTTTCATCGTCGTCATTGTCGTTGTCACCATTGTCAACGTCGTTTCCATTAATGCCCTTTATCCGCGCAGTTATATATTTTATTTATGTATTTATAAGTCTTTTTTTAGTAGGGTGGCTCCATCAGTAGTTAAAGATGAAGTTGAGTTCTGGTCATGCGATTGCATTGTGAAACCGACCAGAAAAGGTTGATCATCTAGCATATAAGAATTTGTGTGTATTGCAAGGTTCTGGAATCGTCAAATGATAAGAAATTTGGCCAAGTCTTGGTAAAGTTACAAACACTTGCACAGAAAGATGTATATGGGACTACACGAACACGTGGCGTAAAAGCCGGCCCCCCCGATTTTTACGATGTTACATGAATATTTAGAATATGAAGGCATTTGAAGAGCCATGCTTTTCAGGGAACATGTCTTAACTGATGTTCCTCCACACTTGCATAATAAGAATGAGTAATGCTCACAAATTATTTTTCACCTCTTCCCAGAACTCAACCTTCTCTTTAAATACTGTTTTCCGTGGAGGCCCTACATCATTGACGAGCTTTATTTACCTGTGTACATGTATTATTCTGTTATGCTGGGGGAAAGCAAATATCGACAATTTGTGAACAACTGGTCAAGTTTTTTCAATGACATTGCCAAGGTCGGTTGAGAACGACAATGACAATGGCAATAATAATGATAATCAGATAATGATAATGACAATTATGACAATTTTAATGATACTGACAATGATAAATGGTAATGATAATGATAATGATAATGATAAGGATTGTGATAATGATAATCTTTCTCTCTATATCCATTTGCATTCAACACTAATATATAAAACAACATCACCTTTTAAACATTTGGCGATATGATACATTTTAGGTCTCCTTCCCATCCTCCTTCTTCTGTTATTGTTGTTTTTGTTGCTGTTGCTGCTGTTGTTGTCCTTCTGCTTCTCCCCTCTTCTTCTTTTTCTTCTTCTTCGTTTTCTCTATCTTCTTCGTCTTCTTTTTCTTCTTCGTTTTTTTTTCTTCTTCGTCTTATTTTTCTTCTTCGTCTTCTTTTTCTTCTTCTTCTTTTTCTTCTTCTTCGTCTTCTTTATCTTCTTCGTCTTCTTTTTCTTCTACGTCTTCTTTTTCGTCGTCTTCTTCTTCTTCTTCTTCTTCTTCTTCTTCTTCAGCATCCTCCTTCTTCTTCTTCAGCTTCTCCTCCGCCTCCTTCTCCATTTTCGGTTCAATTCATACAACTATAAATCTGATAAAATCACGTAATTATTCAACATATATAAACTATTATTATTTTATGAACATCTATCTTTCTATATTTATCTATATCCCCATTTTTGCTTTCCTAACATGATAAAATATTTTTCTTCTTCTATTTCATATTTTTTGATGGGAAATCGTCAAGTTCGTGGGGTTCTACTCTCGAATCAGTCCACACCCTTCTTGGCATCCATCTTCCATGGAAAAGGATAAGAGCAACTAGCCTTGTCACTGATCTTCAATCAGCATCTCGGATTAAACCCAAAATTGAAGTTCTATTCTACCATACAAAATAAAGGCCTAATTACGGCGCTGCCCAAAAAGGGAAAGCAACAACGAAAGACAAATCATTTCAGAGAGGTATGTTAGAAACAAAAGGAGAGTTAAATTTGGAGCGGTTCTTAGAAGAACCAAAGGAAAAATGATGATACAAAATATTGACCCATTTCGAGATTGCTTTAAATCCTTGCCATTTACCCCAGAAGAAATTGAACTTAGAAGGCTTCCTTCGTGCAAACTACAAGAATTTCTTGCTGAGAATCGTCAGAATTGAGAGTTTAAATGTAGACATGAGAAAACAAAACGTGTGAATAAACTTGTGACATAGTACCAGGAACCAGATAAAAAAAAAGGGAAGGGTATGGAGAAAGAGAGGAGGAGTTTAGAAGGGGGAATAATGACGCGAAGAAACGTCAGGAATAAACCGAAAATTACTGATTATGGCATTCTAAAGTAGACATGGGAAATGATATTAGCCAGTAGCAGAAGCGTTTTTTCTTTATGGTTCATCACAAGTACTATTTTTGGGGGTATTCATCCTAATAATGGTATTACCATCCCAAACAGCTTTGTATTGCGTCTAGACTTGTTTATCGATTCAAAGAATTGTAATTTTTAATTATTTTTTCATTACCTCTCCCTCCCAAGTGCAAGATTTTTAAAGCTCAGATACGCTCCACGATTAATGCTACATTGTCGCTCATAAAGTTGGAATATTTTTGTTTTACCCCAATTTATGGAATTATTTTAAAAATAATTAAAAATAATAGATCTAGATAATAGTATACATTCTCAGAATTTATTGAATAATAATTTGACAATGTGTGTTTTGCGTGACTGCTAAAGCATGTGTATGCTACTATGCTTATCAACTAGGGGACCTACGCCCTTAATTCATAAATGACAGTAATGAGGATTAATGCCCCACAAAAGGGCACTAATATAGCACATCGACATGGTTTTGATCATGGGGCCTCATAAATAAATAAATTAAACGTGTGATGTATAATATTATTATGTTAAAAAACAAAAAAATGTATATAATACAATGTGATATGCATTTTTATTATGATAAGTTATGATAAAATATGATTTAAAATGAAATAATATGCTATAATATGATACAACATGATATAATATCATGTAATACAATATAATGTGATACAATATAATATAATATAACATAATGTAATTCAATCTAATATGATATAATATAATTCACTATATAATGCAATATAATTAATACAAAATATGTTTTACGAAATAGGTTTGGTTTTAAAACAGAGAGCAGCTACATGAATTTATTATTTCGATTAATTTTAGTTTTAGTTGAAGTTCGTTCTCATTACTTAAGATAAAAACTTGCATGCTTTATAATGATAATATGTATAATACATACATGTACAATACACAAGCGTGTTGGCGTAGGTTGGTAACAAATGTGTTGTGTAATGAAATATGATATTCACTATTTATAACAAAATATATACGGTAAAGAAAACCTAATATACTAAAACAATACAAACAAAATAATTTTCGGAACCTTTTTTTATCATATTTGAAAAAGTACAGCTCACCATTTATTCAAGATTCTCACAAATATTGTCATTTCATATTCTTATCTAAATCCCTCTCATCTCCTTCATCCCGTATGTTTTTGTTTTGTTGTTGTTCTTTCTTTCATCTCTTTGTACCTGTTCTTGGGAAACAAAACTTCTATTCTCGTACGGCATAAATGTAATCCAGTCTATAAGCCTAAATACTTTTAAAGGAACATAACAATAATGCATCTTTTTTGTTTCGGGCACTAACCTCACAGTCAGTGTTTATTTTCGTTGAAGAGAAAAATAAGTTCGAAATGGACCCCGGTATTTGGATTTAAACTTAGACTTTAGTCAGATTGAAGAGAAATATGACGATATGCCTCCTTATCTTGCAGGTTTTACGGAATATTATAGGTTTTAGGTATTTCTTACCAAGGCGAAGATTATATGTAATCGTTTAATGGAACGATAAAATGGGATTGGCATGCCATTTTATACAACTAAGAGGAATTTTTCTATCTAGCCAGTGCGCTTTTAGGCCTTCAGATTTATTCTGTCCATTTTCGTCATCTCTTTTTGTATAATCTCATCATTTCGATGAAAGATATGGTTTTCTTTATTTTCAGTTTCTAGTATTTCATTTCCTAATCATATTTCCTCTTCAGTATCTTATTTTCTTGGCAAAATAAAATTATATTTAATACTATGGTATATACCATGCACATTCCTGTTCATTTTCGCATTCTGTTTATATATTATTTTTGTTGACGTAAAAATTGTTTTGAAAAATTAAGATTCGTTTTAATTAAATGACATTCTTGTCAATCTACTTTAATGCCCCGCCCACCTGCTAATGCCCCGCCCACCTGCTAATACCTCGACAAAAATTCACAATTTATCTCATGTTCTTTTTTTCTTCTATTAAACTTGATTTCACCAGTGCAC
>JAVYIG010010869.1:0-65516 GCA_035222895.1 Strongylocentrotus droebachiensis | reverse complement strand
GTAAAGCTAAAGGGGGGGGGGGGGGTTGTCTTAAGTTATATCTGCAGTCTACAAAATGCAATTAAAGTACAAGGCTATTAGGCTGCTATCAAGGGAAATAATGTGAGGCCAAGGCCAAGGGGACACACTTTTTTTTTTTTTGGGGGGGGGTCTCAAAATTTGAAATTTGAAATTTTGCTCCGTTGTGGGGGGGGGGGTAAGGTCACCTTTTTTAGGTCAGCCATTGGCCGTCTCCCTTGGGCTTGGGACACTACTTAAAATAATTATGGATAGTATATTATTATAGGTCTCTACAAGAGAGAAGACCCTCCTGATTTGAGTCACACATGAACATTTAGTCATTTTGTGAGTGTTGGAACAAATGGGAAAGTTGTCTGCCACTACATCACAGAGACGTTACCTTTTCAGCCAATTTGAAGAGCCCATACCTACCATATAATAGTGATTGCAACTTTCTCATTATTTATCTGATTTCATTAAAACTTTCTCCAGTCTACTAATCTGTTTTTTCTGTTTTCAACTAGATTAGTTTGCTATCAAGTTTGTATTTCCCTTTAAATGTACTTGTACATAAAGCTGCCCTTCTCGTTCTCAGCTCGAATATACATAGATTCCATTGGATTAATATCTAGCATAATGATCACATTACTCTTTTGTTATTGTAAGATTGCTTTTAAAAGATTACTTGCAATGTGAAACATCTTGACACATCATATTTTCAAAGCAAGGTTTCTCTTGTTACTATTGAGTGTACCAGTATGCCCAATTGTCAGGGAAGCATGCATGCATACTACAGTGTGATTGTCAATTTTTGGTTAGGATATATCCTGCATGTCTTTCTCACAAGGAAGATCTGAAGTTCTCTTGGCCATTTTGCGGTTGTCTTTCATCATTGACTTATTTGATTATGATGTTAATAGTAAATGATAATAGGGGTGGTTATTGTTCTTATGTTGTTATCACTTTGTTGCTTATTTTTCTTCCATTGTCCTCCTTTTTTGCCACATTGGAGGCAGGGCCAGGGGGCACATGCCCATTGACCTCGTGACTGTGCTCCTCCCATACTCAATTGAAGTTAAGATGAAATAGGTTTAGTAAGAGGTCCTATGCCAGAAGGGTATTAAATCTACATGAACATGTAATTGACGCCCTTCTGACTACCAGCAGGTGGTATGCCAGCTTATATTCTCTATTCAGGAAATTGTTTTACATTTCATGAGCAGTGGTTATTCAGGGTCTGGTCTGTGTTCTGTGTATGAGCATTGTTTTTGGCCAGTACATGATGCAGTTAAAAATCTAAATCAATTAAGTCATACCCTTACCAAGTTTTGTACATTTTTATGTCCGTGAAAAATTGATTTGTCTCGATTTGCGTGACTTAAGAATGTGACATATTAAAGCTTATATCTAAAAGTATTAAGCACATGCCTTAATTCAACCAGTCCACCTTTCATTCTTGGGTTACGATTGAAAAATGAAAAATGAAATGTTTTATCTGATGGACTCAATAAATGTTGTATTGTCAGTAATATGCTGTTGTGTTTGTATGGATAGTGGATACCACTGTATTTTGCTCTACTTGATTTTGCATACTGTAATAACTTGGATTGCTCTTAGGATAAGATCATGCAAGCTACACACTCAGGAAGTCTACAGCTATGCATTGGCTCCATCCCAGGTTTCCATTCTAGGAACTGTAACTCAGTGGACGCATGCCCTCCTAGCTTTATGTCTTTGATAACGCTTGTAGTGTTAAGTGCCCTATAGATGATCGATTGTACATCATATTTTTCATGGCACTTGAAAGATAGTATGCCTAGATGAAACAAGATCATCCTTAATTTCCCTTTTTTTAAAAACAATTATTAACATTTGTGTTTGATATAAATGAGTAGTCTATACGGATCCTTTACTCTCCGATAGTCTCCCTCTCCCTCTCCTTCTCCCTCTGCCTCTCCCTCACCCTCTCCCTCACCCTCTCCCTCTCCCTCTCCCTCTGCCTCTCCCATTCACTTACTCTGTTTTTTTCTCTCTTCATCTCTCAAACTCCTTTCCTCACTTCTCATCCTGCCCTTTATTCTTTCATTTTTCTTTCTGTCTTTCTTTTCTTTTCCCTCAACTTTGCTCCCTCTTTCTGTTTCTGTTTAGAGCTGTCTCCTTCAAAAAATTCTTTTTTGTTCAATATTGATAGAATTTTGTAATTGTAATTGTCATGAGAGTATAGAGACTTCTAAATATATACATGATGTAGCATAGGAGCATATATATATTCTAACATAAAGCAAGAAATCGCCAATCAATTCAAGTACAGTACATGCTCCCTCTTTCTGTTTCTGTTTAGAGCTGTCTCCTTCTAAGGAATTGATTTTTGTTAAATATTAATTGAACAATTTCATTTTTAATTGTCATGAGAGTCGAGAGACTTCTAAATGTATCTACATGATGTAGCATAGGAGCATATACATAAAACAAGAAATTGCCAATCAGTTTAAGTACATACCCGGTACATGGAGGAAATTAAACACACCATACAGGTCACGTCCTTCATATCTTGTATCAATGGTAAAAACATATATATTTTTGTTTAGTCAGGAGTCATTGTTAAGTGTAGTAAATGATGTTCTTGTCTGGTTTAAAGTAAGAATACAACTAAGAAACTGGACTCTTGGCTTAAGAGTTTCTAGGAAGTTAAAGTGGGAAGGTTTCATGTGTCTGACCATTCTTAACCCTTTGCTTATGGGAACCTGGTGGTCCCTGTGCTAAGCCTATGGGACCTGTACAATTCAGGAGTCAATGGGTTAATTTATGAGAATGGTTGGATGTTTGTTATGTATCAGAAAAGGATCTAGGCCTTCATTGATTAATTGGCTAAATCATTAAACTAATGAGGCATTGACTCAATACCACCCACATAAATCTATAAATGGTTATGTTGAAAGATGTTGATCATAGCGTACTAAATAATGTAGGAAATAAACTACTTTGTAATTAGGTACAGGCCATTTGGACAGGAGGGGGGGGGGGGGGGGGGGGGGGTAATGGGGTTAACTTTTTGGAAAAAAATTATCCATATATGACCATGTCTAATGCAGCAGGTAATTAGGCTTAATATTGCCTAGATTTACATTCAGATATGTATGTTAACAAAGAACTTCTAATGAGCAAATATCTCCAACTACATGTAAATGTGTCTTTTCATTCCACTACATTTTACTGAGCCAACTAAATGATAGTGATAGGAGAAAGCACCATTATTCAATAGTCATGCAGACCAAGGAATTTTTCATTTTTGGACAGAATACCCGGAAAAGAGATGTGTCGTATGGGACATATTGCATGGAATCACTAAATAGAGCCATAAATGGTCTTTGTGTATCAGAGTAGAGAATCCTTCTTTACCTTGATATTGTGATCTGAACACGACCCACTTCTGTGAATTGGTTTAAAAATCTGACCTCTATTGTGAGTAATGTTTGTTTACCATTGAGCTGTTGTGTAGACTTTTTCTTGTTTCTTGTTTACTAAACTGACATAATAGTTTGAACATCCTACAACTTGCAAAGAAAGAAAGAATGGCAGTGACTGTAATGAGGTCACGGGCTGTATCTACATGTGTAAAGAGCTTATTTTGTATTTGTGTGAAGAAAAATGGCCTAGTTGTTCATGTATATATG
Source organism: Strongylocentrotus droebachiensis (assembly GCA_035222895.1). Lineage (NCBI taxonomy): Eukaryota > Metazoa > Echinodermata > Echinoidea > Camarodonta > Strongylocentrotidae > Strongylocentrotus > Strongylocentrotus droebachiensis. The sequence continues at coordinate 61,842 of JAVYIG010010869.1, read as the reverse complement.
AAGTGCAATTATGAATTAAGAATTGTGAGTACGCAATATCAAGCAACCCATCATTCTTTGCCCTGTTTTCATATAAAACAACAATATTGGTCAACATCAAAATGGTTTGCTGGTTTATTGCATGAATACAGCGCACATGGGGTATATCCAAATGTTATACATGTACCAATCACTTTGAGAGTAATCAGTAATTTAAAAAAAGAAAAGTTTCTAGAGTAAAGCTCCCATAGTACCCTTCGGTTTGTCATTGTTTAAAATGCACTATTCTTGGATTTCATATCATTGACACTTTTGACAGATACCATAGTAAAATTAAGTAGCTTTAAGGCACTTTAATGAGTAAAAAACTGAGGCTCTCCGCTCTCTCCAGCTTTATATATGAAACTGTATTTTCCTTGATCCTTGCGGATCACAACAGGAATCAGGAAATGTTGTTAATGATAAGATTCATGATCCTTGTAGCCTACAAATAATGTAACTGTAAGTTTTTTTGAAGTTTTCCTTTCCAGGGCTACCAACTTTTGGATTTTAATTTCACTCAGTTATGATTCAAAAGACAAAGCAAATCAAACAATTTTGCTTCTTCTTTAAAAAAATAAAATAATTCAACTTACCTTTCTAAGTACTTTTTATATATTACGCTTTCTTAATATGTGTTAGTATATATATATATATCTTTTTTTTTTTTGGGGGGGGGGGGCAGGGGGCATCAAATACAGGAAATGGTAAAAATATAACAAATTTGGATATATATTTATAAAAAGAAATCTGTTGACAATATACAGAATTACATTAATCGTGTTCAGGCTTATGCTCTTTAGAATGAAGGAATATTTCCTTTTTGTTGGATAATTACAAAGCAACCAATCATCCATGCAGGGTAGTTTTTCTCAGACTTAACTATTTCATAATTTATCTGCTTATACACTCAAAACACATCAAGGTAATGTTGTTTGTGTACATGTATTTCTTACCTGTCATACGCTGTAAGCATCTACAGATTGGTCTATTGTTGTAGTGAATTATACAGGAAAGCAAGGTGCAAGAAAGCAAATGTGAAACTTAATTCTCAAGAGCCCTTTTTATGATAGATTGCCTTTGGAAGTCATTTTAAAGGCAGGAAATCATAATGCAAGGAGAGAGTAATTCTTTGAACTCTGTCACAGAAACAATTAAAGATCCTCTTACAGGAAGTTGTGCTATATATCTGTGGTTGCAGGTATCCTTGTTGTACGTCACAGGCACAGGCCAAATCACCAAGATTAATAACCTACACTTACTGAATTCACTTCAAGCCTGGTCCTCACCCCAGTACCTGAACATGATAGAATCAAATAGGTGCCTTTTTATTTATTCTGTAAGTGCCAATTTCCTGAACTACTGTATGGAGGTCTATCAGCCCAGGTGTCTGTCCAGGACCTGCTTAACAACACTTGATACCACTTTATAAAACCATATTGATGATTTTTTGTTTGTTTAATGTTTTTTTCTTCTTTCTACAACCCTCATGTCTTGAGAGCTCATACCTGTATATAACTCACTAGGTCTGAATCTGCAAACAGCAGTACCATGCATTGTGGAGTACTAGTACCTTCATGTAATGGAAATGTTTCTTTTGTGTACATGTATGTGTTTGTCTGGTTGTTTGTTTTATTAATTTCCTTTTTGACCTCATGTCTTTTCTATGACTCCAAGGTTCTGACAGCTCATATACAATAAGCAATATTAACTCACAACATGCTGAAAACAGCTAGTATACAATTGCAAATATTTGGGTTGGTGTGATTGTATTAATTCATTTCTTCATCTCTTCTTTAAAATGACGGAAATTAAACCTTTCTATAATTAACCCCCAGCTCCTGGCAGCTCATATAGGAAACTCCATTGTAAGGTGCCTCATCGAAAAGTTTGGATTACATGTTGTTGGTTTTTTTCGTTGATTGACTCCTTTTTGGCCTTGTGCCTTTCCTTTATGCCTCAGGTCCTGACAGCTCACATAGGGAACTCACTAGGAGCTGAAAACAGCAATGCCATCGCAAAGCAACTCATGGAGACGTTCCAGGACTCTCCAGCCATCAGCTTCGACGACTACCGCCACTTCTTGAGGAACAAGGAGTTCCTGGTCCTGGAGGACATGGACCTGGTCAAGTTGGAGGAGGTGTCTTGGATGATCTGTGGGAGTCGCTACGAGAAGAGGACCAAGAAGGTCCTGGACCACACAGATGTCTATAAGATGTGGAGGATCTTTAACTTCTTTGCTGAACCAGGAGTGTTCCCAGCTATTCTAGATCCACAGGTAATTTCCTAGGTCAAAGTTCAGAGGCATATGTCCCATAAAGAGCTGCACTTTCATTTGAATAAATCAAACAGTGTAAATTTACGATTGATTGCAGGACTTGATGAGACTGACTTGGTATTAATTGGATGCAGTCACAATTCATTTTAAGACATAAACTTTGAAAAGGTAGACTTGGGGTCTTTTGCATTAATGTTCCTTAAATTCATCTGTCACAAAGAATAAAATTGTAGAGAGAGTCTGAGCCCATCCTGCCTCCCAGTCTCCCTTTACAAATATCCAAATGTATTATACTACTTAAATTTCAAGAGACGAGGCAACTGAGCATTTACGTGATACCACTTCACAATAAGAAAAAATGCTTTCTTATTTCTTACTTATTAGATAGGATATATATGAAACCATACATAGCACGGAGAGGCTTGTTGCGTTTATTAATAAACATGAGAGCTCTCTGTATTGGATTATAAATTACCAATTAAGAACTTCTGTAATCACAAGGAACTATAGTTTCGCAATAAAGCAACACTTATACAAGTTTCAATTCATCTTGCAGGAAGCGACCATCATGTTTGAGAAACTTGTAGTTGCCATGGGAACGAAGTGGAACTCGGAGGAGTTTCAGTCTAAGGTTGCGGTGCTTCAAGATCTCAGGTTCACAAGCTGTCTGCAGTTCTTTGAGCAGCATTACATGGGCCGAGTTGACAGTATGTGCGTGAAGGAAGGCATCTCTGAGGTGTATAACAACATGATAGAGGAGGTGGAAAAAATGGTGAGACTGCACGGTTAACGATAATAACTGTAAATATCTTACATTTTAAAACATAGCGCTTACAAAAATATATATACCGGTATATATATATTTAAAAAAAAAAAAAAAAAAAAGAAAAAAAAAAAAAGAGGAAATATATATATATATATGAATATATAAAAATAAATACCGCTATTTTGGCTGGCATAAATAGTCATTTCTGACTACAATGCCAAAGCAAATTTTAAATAAACAACAACAACAGTATTACCGTCAATAACAATTCTACACAGTATAGTGCGCATTTAATTCCTACTCCTCTGGGCAGCATTCCAGCCAGTTTGCAAGCATGCACATGCTAATTAATCTAACTACATTCACATACCGGGTACCGTACTCATTTGTTGAACTCATGGGTGGGGAGGAGCAATGTAGGTAAAATGCCTTGCTTAAGGACGTTAGTGCTGTGCTGTGGTTTGAACTCACGACCTTGCCATTCACAGGCCACTCAACTTAATGTAAGACACCTCTTGCTCTTTTTAGGAATATCTATGGAAATATAGGTGATAGGGTAGATCTCTAAAAAACAAATTATCTTTGACCCTTCATTTCCCCATCGGAAAAATTATGAAAAAGGAAATGAATACAAATCATCAGGTTCTTGTCATTTAAAGAAATTGTGCAGTGCTCCATGCTAATGTCTGGAATGAACTTTTTAGAGTTTGTATGCATATGCCCTGTTTGAAAATTGTTAAATTGTGGGTGTCCGAACTTAGATTTTTGGCACACGGGTGTCCCAAGCGCCTGTTTAAAGTGCTAAGCCCTAGCTGTGATAAATGTAGATGGCAGCATACATATACTCATCGTGATATTTGGGTCACCTGTTTTGTTATACTTTAAGTAACTTAGCAGTCAAGAGTTATGATTTGTCTGTTTCTACATGTATTTAGACGATCGATACAGTGAGTGCATTTCACAACCTGTTCCCATGATAGTGTGCATTCATGTGCACTTTGTTTAAAAACATTCACAATGGCAAAGGGATCTATACACAATTAGAGAAAAGGGGGACAAAAGATTGTTGTTTGCTGGAATTTTTTTAATCATTGTGAGCAGCCTAAAAATAGCCTGGTCTTTGTCACTTTTCTTTTTCAGAACTTTCAACCTTTAGACCTTCTTCGTAATCAAAGAAGGTTCATGTTTTATGTTATTGACTTGAAATTAGAAATGAACCTTGAGCATACTTGTTCACTGTAAGCAAGATTACATTGGTTTATCTTTTTAATTGCTGTAAATGCCTGTTCCTTGAGTTACATTGATTCAGAGCTATAGAAGTAGTATGGTGTGTGATAAAAAGAAGTTTTATGAGCACATGAAAGGTCACTGTTTTTCGGTTGATCAAGATGACAGTGAATTCCAGTTGTTAAGTATTTATTTATATAAGACAATAAGGATGTATTTTCTGAATTAAATTTTCCCTGTGGCATGTATTTGCTAAATCTTCTGATTCCAGTCAGGATTTTGAAGACAATTATTGGCTGTCCTCTTTCTCAACTCTGAGCTTTCCACCAGTCCCATTTCGATCTTCCATCTCTCTCTCTCTCTGTCTCTCTCTCTGTCTCTCTCTCTGTCTCTCTGTCTCTCTTTCTCTCTCTCTCTGTCTGTCTCCCTCTCTCTTTCTTTCTATATCTCTCTCTCTCTCTCTCTCTCTCTCTCTCTCTCTCTTTCTCTCTCTATTTCTCTCTTTTGATCTATCCACCCCTTTATGTCAAGAACTCTTCTTGGCACCTAAAACTTATCCCTTCAATAATTTTCTCTTTAATAATTTTCTCTCTTTTTTTTCTTGTCCTACTCGATCTACACACATCTCAAAATTAATCACAATGTGATCTCTTTAAACACCTGGAAAGGGTACATTTTACAAATATAATATATATGACTGTATCTATTGAAAACTAAAATTTCAACCAAACGAACCTCGTAAACAAATGTTACGTTAATTTTATGTAACATAATTGGAATGACAAACTGGAAAGGGGCAATCAGTGTGCTTCATTGCGCATCAATTGTTGTGAATTGTAGTGTATCACTGAATCGTTTGTTTTTCACTGAAGCTGGTCTCTAGCTAGCTTTAGTTTATTTATATTCAAATGATTTACTCTACAGTAATTTGTACAATATATTTTTGGAAAAATGTCATGCTCATGGTACACAGATATTTTGTTTTACAGAACTTATAAGTATGATAACAGAGTTGATAAGTTGAATTATTAAAAATAGATTTAATTTAGCCAATTGTCTTTTATGATATCCTTGAGTACCTAATTAATGGAAGAAAAACAAAAGTTATATTGATATGAATAAAAATTTCCCTCAAAATGCAATTCTATTAACCAATATCAGGCGATAGAGATAACCTTTCATTCTTGGTAAATCTTTTTTTTTTTTTTTACAGGGTCATCTGAAGAAGAAAGGACACAAAGTGACCAACTGGAAGGACCGATGGTTTGTCCTCAAGCCAGGCAGCATGGCTTACTTTGTAGAGAAGACTCGCAAGGAGCAGAAAGGTGAAATTCCTTTAACGACAAAGTGGAGAGTTGAAGTAAGATATGATTTTTGTTTAATATGATACTTTTTCCAGTATTGTTTCTATTTCAATTTTTGTTTATGAGTTTTAACAAAGTAGTTTGATAGTGATGGCAGTCTGGCCAGGCTGGGTTCTGGAAACCTTTCATTTTTTATTTCTGGTCCAAATATTTCATCATTTTTTCATACTGTGTTTGCCTGTGTCCAAGCCACACACATTCTGTGTAATTAATTGTCATCAAAACAAATATGAAGGATTGAATAAATGGAAATAATGCAACAGAAAACACAACTGAGAGTTTACCCAGGGATAATCGCGTTTTGTACGGTGCTCTAAACATGATTAATTTGTAATAGTCGCTCTTGTAAAATTCCTTGTAATCGAGACATATTTTATGTGCATGTTCATTTTGTATGTGTTACAAGCTTTTTGTGTTTAGTTCATGTAGCAAAACATGATATCTGGTTACCATGTATTTAAAGATCATGATTGACTATGCCTTGATGAACAAATTTAATGAATTTTTATTTTCTGTGTTACAGGTATATTAATTGTTTACTCACTCAGAAAAGTCCCTGTTTTCCCCCCATTTTGTTACAAATTCACAAGTAGTGTAAGCTTCTACCAAACTTCTAGTTGTGCACCACGATTTACCCCCCCCCCTCCCCCCAGAAAAAAAAAAATAATAATAATTATTATTATTAAAAATAACAATAACAAAATAAAATATAAAAAATAATAAATTAATATATAAATAAAAAATAAAAATAGAATAAAATAAATATGTGGCTCTGATTTATTCTTGGTTTAGAGCTTTGTAGTCACGATTGAGATTCCTCGATGTAGTATGTTCATGAGTGCAAATTGTCTCAATCGGGAAAACCCCTTTGCTGTATAGATTAAAGGTTATGTAAATGTTTGCATTCGTAATTATATACAAGTCTTGAACATTGTTATTGCTCAAGCTTAGCCTGAGTGTAAACTGTAAAGTGATTATTGAAACTTGCCCAAGATTAAAATCCAATGTGAAACTTCCCATTCAGCCTTAGATGTGATACTCATTAGATTTGAGAGAAATTATATTTTGAAATGACTCTTAACACATTAATGAGATGTACAGGCAGTAAATGAGAAATCAATACAACCAAATTGATATGGTGTCCACTTCAAACCTATTTTTAATCACAAATATATATATGATTATGTACTGAAATACTGCTAACGCTGCCAGAAGAATTGTTTATCATTCTTATTTTGGAGAATGCTTCCTCTTTGCAGAAGATGTCTATATTGTTGGATGGACTCAATAGAGAATGATGTAGATCTGCATATTTTAGTTTAAGTGTGGATAAGTCTCTGAATTTATTATCTAATTTTGTATTGTTTGTGAATATATATATATAGGCTGCAAAATGGGGCCAATAACCTAAGTATAAGGACTTGTTTGTGATGAATTCATTAGAATTCATCAACATATCATTATCAACCCCAAGAAACACAATGAACTGTGTAAAATGGTTTGTTTATCATTCAGTTCTAGGTACTTCTCCAGATCAGAAGGGCTGTACAAACTTTACTGTGCTCAGAAGATATGTCTCAGGTCAACACTTACAAATTGTATGAGCTACATGTATGTGACATCATTTCATCTATTATCATTTTATTCTACTTCTAGGTACTTCCAGATCAGAAGGGCAATAAAAACTTACTTGTGGTGTATTCAGAAGACACGTCTCAGGTCACTACTAAGAAGCGCTATGAACTGAGCGCATCAGACCCGAGAAACAGACAAGAATGGGTCACTGGTAAGTTTTCACTTTTCAAATCACAGATCTTGTTTTGTTCATCGCAACTATAATGGAAAGCTTGAATTTCAGTGTAGAACAAATTGGAGAGTTGCCCCAATGTCCCATGTGTTTATTTGGTATATTGTCATAGATTCAGTGATCACAGCTTTTAAACATATACAACTTTCTTTTTGCTTGTTGAATTTCTGCCAGACTTTTACCAATCTGGGCCCTGTCTTACAAAGAGTTGATATCAATCGTAACTTATGTATATCAATCGCAAGTATGTGCATAGGAGATAGGACATTGCAAACTTGTGATTGATTAGAGGAGTTGCGATTGATTTGGATCAATCGCAACTCTTTGTAAGACAGGGCCCTGTTCACTGAATTATCTGCTTTGTAAATTTAAATTGATATGAAGATTCAATTGCCCCTCAAATCCTTGGCAGTATCCCAGATTCTCAAGATATTGATATAAAAGAAATATCAAATTTCACATTGATTTGTTTGCCACACTTGTGGATCAACATCATAGTAATTGTTTGAGATTTATAGCAATAGTTTGTGTGTTTGGAGTATCAGCATTAAGAATTGGAATTACAGCTGGCTGTGTATGTTGTATTAGAGTGTGCTTGTCTAATGAAGTAACATATTCCTCCTTGTTTCAGTTTCATTGCTATACATTGTGTATTCTATAAAGCCAGTAATATAGTTAACAACTAAATTATTTCCCTAATAAATTCTTGTTCTTGTTTTGTTGTAATTTCGCAACTCAAGAATGACAGGTGGCCTTTGATAAATACTTTTAGATGTAGGCTTTGACATGTTATCAATTTTTCACATACTTACAAAATTACAAACTTGGTAAGGGTATGACAGATTTAGATATATTAGATATATGTATGCTGCCTACATACATGTTAATTTTATTCTACTGATAAGTTAATCGGCTGCAGTTTTCTACTACAATTTTCAATATTTCCCAATTTCTATGTGACGTCCCAGCTTCAGTGACACCTAAAATGAAACAAACATTTAGCAATAAACAAAAAGTGGGTGTGGGGGATGTGTAAAAAGTCCAATATCCCTGGCAATCATGTTCATTATAGCAACAAACTTTGAACTTCTTATCATGAGAAGGGGAGAAATAAGACAATTTTGTTTCCCCATGCATATTTCCTGTTACAAGGATTTAGGAAGTGTAGAGAGAATATTCATTTTTGTTTTATAGCAACCAGTCCAGAGTCCAGAAGGTGTGTGTGGGAGATGAGGGGGAGGTTGGTATGAGACAGAACCATAAGATAGAAAGACAGACTGAAAATGTAATAAACATGAAGATATTATGGGGTAAACATATAAATTAGCTGTATAAATTAGCTTTATAACAAAATTTAGTGCCACAAAAAGACGCATCCGGAACACAAACTGCATAATTGTTGAAAATCATAATTTTATGACATACCGTACATGTAGAGGTAGACCCACATCATTAGGATATGGAGCAGGTAAATGCATAATACATATACATATACCATATATACACAAATGTACCATCTCGATGTGGCTTAATGTTAAATAAACTTTTATTCAGATATATGTACAACCAAAAATTTAAATCAACAAATATCACCAATTGTAAAATGATGACCTGGATCCTAATCAAATGATTGGTTGAAAGCGTACAAGTGACCATGCATTAATTTTGCCTGACGTGAAATTTGAATAACTACCGGTCATTATCCTATGGTAATGACGGGTCATTGGCGATCATGTTTTGTGATCGTATAGTATATAACCATTGAGATTTCATCGTTTTACTTTTACTCGCTAAAATGGCTGCCGCCGAATTTAAAACGCATACGTTTGAAATGCTTTCCTGAAGAAATGAGGGTGATTTATCAAATAACAAGGATCCACGTCATAATTTTCTAAAACAAATAATACACAGCATTTTGTTCGGGCATTAGTAAAATTACCCACACTCAGTACCTTTGAAACAGTCCAAACACCCTCGGCTATCGCCTCAGGCATGTTAGACTGTTCCAAAGGTACCTTGTGTGGGTAATTCTTACTAATGCCCTCACTGCAGTGCATTATTTGTATACTATTATGCATTTTGCAATTTCGGACGCGTCTTTTCGTGCTACGTACATTTCACTGTTAAAGCGAACTAAGTATACAGCTGTTGAAATATTCTTGCTTGCACGATAGATTGATGTTGGCAAGGAACTCTCAATGTTTATATTCCACTTATAATGGTACTACTAATTGACTTCTCAGTTTAAATGTAGCATATAGAACATACAAGTGATTAATAAATATCAACTATTAATAGTCCATCAAAACCTCATCACCTGAGCATACAGAAGGAGATCGTTTCTTTGTGGTACGGTGATATGCTATTATTCAAAATTGGCGAATCTTAGCACATATCTGTACACTGTACTATCATGGTTGTTTATCATATTTCTTTAATATTAATGTGTTCAAAAATGAAAAAAACAGAAACCCATTAATTTTGTTGGTGTCTTTAAGTCTTGGTTAAAGTAGTCAGTAGTCATATCAGGCTTTGAATTTCCACGTGTTTATATACATTTTTTGAATGATTCCCTTGACTTTACATACATTTGGTATGTTTTTTTATATATTTTTGTATTACTTAGTTAATCAATTGAGTGATATATTTTCTATAGATTTTTTATTTAATTATAATATATATTTCCATATGTTTATATTGTATTTATTGATTTAGTTCTTTGCTATTGAACTACTGTACAAGTAATTCACAATGTTTTCTTCCATTCGTGCAGCCATAGAGAATGTACTGAAGCGGATGGAATGTGGGGAATCCCCTCATGTTCAGGCTCTTGAGAGGAGGAGGGATGAGAGGAGAAGGAGACGGGAAGAAGCCGAGGAGATAGACAGGTTACGACAGCTTCAGGTGGAGGAGAATGAGAGGCAGAGACAAAGACTGGCTGAGATGGAGAGGGTAATTATATTTCTTGCTTTGTACATGTTTGTCACTTCACAACTCATGTCTCTCATTACAACTCCAGTATAAAGGTACACTGTAGCTTGGCAAAATAATGAAAAGACACCTGGGGTGGTATTCTGAACATTGTTGTAAGTTTTGTGTTATCTTTTGTTGTATCTCACAGAGATAAAACAGCGGAATGTTGTTGTAAGTTGGTATTGTGAACATCATTTTATCCCTGTGTTATCTCTTGAAGGACCGCCTCTATCTTATCTTTGACCACTGTTGACACGCCTATTTGTATGGACCCTACCAATCAAAATCTGTTTTATGTAAGCATGATAAGTAGGTCAACCAATAGGAATACTTTATGCCATATCTGAAGATGCGCCTAGCACATACTAATCTTGGGCGTAATAAGTTATTTGAGCGCTTATTACGCGCATCATCATATGCGCTGTGGCATGTGGATCATGAAGACAAATCACGCTTTCACTACATTGGTTTAAGATGAGAGCGTTAAAATCGTCATATCCTAGCACGTAATTTCTTAGAAAATTCTCATCTGTCATGTTTCCGGTCAACACACAATCTTCTTCTAACTCGTCTATTGGCACGAAGTTGGTTCTGGGCAAGAAATATTGCTGCCATTTTATCACCACAAAAGATACAACAACCCCCTACCTGTTGTAAATATTGTTGTAAATACCATGCAAGATAAGATAAGATGAAAGATACAACAACTTTCAGAATACCAATTATCTCGACATATTATCTCTCGTGCGCCTATGTAAATGAGGGTTAAGCGCCATTGTATTACTAATAAGCATAGGCGCCGGAAGTGGGGGGGGGGGGGGGGCAGGGGGGGCAGTTGCCCCCCCAGTCAAAAAAGTGGGGGGGGGGGGGGGCAAAACGCATTTTTGCCCCCCCAAACCCCCCCCCCCCCTCAAAAAAAAAAAAGCAGTAAAGGAATAAAGATGGTTTGTATTTCAACCCAAAAGAACATGATAATAATAACAACCTGAATTAAATGGTATATAAATTTCCATTCAAAGAAAAGGAAAGTTAACAGGAATTAAATTTCCTAAACATTGCGCATGCTACCTATATTTGTCATTGGAGGTTTTTTTATAATAGCGAACGCGCATATCGTGGACATATTGTGAGAGAATGGGAAAGTGTGTCTGTTATTTGTTATAGGAGTGAGAATCTCATGAGCCCCTGAACGCTGGCGTACTGATGGGAGGGGGGGGGGGGGTTATTTTTTATTTGATACCAGTGATTTACAAATGTTGCTGAAATGACATGATTCTCCGGTATTTTTTCTCAATTTGTTTGTATCATACCTTTTTATGCGTTTGTTGGAAAATTAGAAATTCCCAAATTTACATTCGGGCGAAAAATATGCTTATGTAAAAGCCTTTGTGTCATGGTCTGCAGAACGGCCAGGCTCGAGGGCTCGAGCCCCCCTCACTTTTTGAAAAAGTTTGTTACAGAGAAAAAGAAAGAAAGAGAGAGAGAAGAAATAAGTGACCCACCAAGGGCCCTAAGGCGGTCCCCTGTATGCCCATCTGACCGTAATTAAATACCTAAAACCCTCGAGCTTCCGGGGGCTCTGCCCCCGGTCCCAACCAAGGACCCTAAAGGCGGTTCCATGTATGCTCATCTGACCGTTTTTACATACCTGAAACCCCGAGCTTCCGGGGGCTCTGCCCACTGGACCCCACCAAGGGCCCTAAGGCGGGGCCCTGGATGCTCATCTGACCGTAATCAAATTCCTAAAATCCCAGAGCTTACGGGGGCTCCGCCCCTGGTCCCAACCAAGGACCCTAAAGGCGGTTCCCTGTATGCTCATCTGACCGTTATTACATACCAAAAAAACCCGAGCTTCCGGGGGCTCTGCCCCCTGGACCCCACCAAGGGCCCTAAGGCGGGGCCCTGGATGCTCATCTGACCGTAATTAAATGCCTCATACTCCAGAGCTTACGGCGGCCCCGCCCCCGGACCCTACTAAGGGCCCTAAGGCGGTCCCCTGAATGCTCATCTGACCATTATTAAATACCTAAAACCCCTGAGCTTTCGGGGGCTCGGCCCCCTGGACCCCACCAAGGGTCCTAAGGTGGTCTCCTGTATGCTCATCTGACCGTTATTAAATAACTATAAAAAAAACGAGCTTCCGGGGGCTCTGCTCCCTGCACTCCCCTCTTATTAGTGGCCTGCCAGTGTCACAAATAAGGTATCTAAATATGCATTATGACCATAATTTTAATGCCTAAAACCCCTGAGCTTCTGGTTCTCAGCCCTTTAACCCCTACCGGGGCTCAGGCCCTGGATCCCACGCCAATTTACGATCTACCTGATCGTTAATAATCCACTTTAGAAAACGTTCCGCGGGGCCTGCATGTAACTTGTAAGAGTGGTGGTAATGCATATTTTTCTTCTGCCCCCCTCCCCCTCTTCCAAACGATTTTGCTTGTTACGTCACTGCCCCTGGAAGATGAGCCCCCTGGAATGTTTGCCCCCCCAATCCCAAACTGCTTCCGGCGCGCCTGCTAATAAGCACAATTACAAGCGCACCAAAGTTTGAACGCAGGCGCGACCAAACAGATGAGAGAAAAGATACAACAAAAGTTACAACAATGTTCAGAATACTAACTTTATCTTATCTCCAACGATACAACAATATTAGAGATAACACAGGGTTCAGAATACCGCCCCTGGAATGCAGAATTAAGGCATAATAGTTGGTGACACCTAAGAATAAAATGTAATATAATTTCACATGTCTCAAATACATTTTTGGTGATATCAAGCCTCTTGAAGGTAGACGTATGTCTTGCTCTGTGTCCTAATGCTATATTCCTTAATGGCATAGAGATATGATTTTCAACAATTACGCATTTTGTGCTACCTACGCCTCTTTTAGTGCCTTTTTTTGTACCTAAATGTGTAAGTCTATTGATCCCCCTCTTTCCCTCTCTCTCTCTCTCTCTCTCTCTCTCTCTCGTTCTCCGTCTGTCTGTCTGTCTCTCTCTGTCACTCTCCCTCTCTCTTTATGGCACATTTCTTATCTTTCTTCAAGAAATTGTCACCGGTACATATCTTTTTTCCTAAATATTTAGTATTTTCAACAAATAAAAATTGTCTTCTACACTCACTCTCTGCTGGTAATGTGCAGCCTGCAACAGGGAATGGGTTGCACAAAAATGGCTTTTTCACAGGAAAACAAATATTTCTGTATTCAAAAGGGTTGATGTTATCACTTTATGATATGCAGAGGCCAGAAAAGCACGTTTTCATGCTTCAAAACGTAGCCATTATCTGATTTAATATCATCACAATTTTTTGGACAACAGTTGAGAGACGAAGCAGCCAGTAAAGCCGAAGAGGAGTGCGCCCTGAGGATGGCAGAGGAAGAGGAGAATAGGAGGAGAGAGCTGGAGGAAAGAGCAAAGACACAAGCAGAGATTGATGCACTTAAAGCGGTGAGTTAAACTTGCTAAGGTTCCTTCTTCAAAAAGGCAACTGCTAAAGCAAGAATTTGTTTAGATAAAACCCAAGGCTATGCAGTATCCTACACACAAGTTCTTCTTAATAAAGCTTTATCAGCTACAGTTATAACATCTGAGACTGTTTGGGGTATATTTTACATTCTCAATATAGGTGTGTCAAAGGTTGACTTTGTTGATCCACTGTTTGTTCCATTACTCAAGCAAAGCAGATAAAGAAAGAGACATGTATGCCAGATAGAACTCAAATACTCATGACTTCCTTTTTCTTTCCTGCTAGTTGTGTAAATTGTCACAGAATGATTCCCACTTTTATGAGAACATACTGTATGTTTCCATACAGATAATGCAGGGTGAGCCTAACTAAATATGGGAAATTATTTATTTTCTCCAAGCCTGTTCTATATTTGTAAATTCTGTATACAGGCTATGAAGTAATCCTTAGTTTTGCAAATTGACCAACAGGTTTGATGGTAGGTTAGTTCATAAAACCAGCAACAATTCAATCAATTGATTCCCGTTACTTGCTTTAAATATTTTGATGTCTTTTCCCTCTGTTTGTTATCCTTTAGGCTCATGATGAGGCCGCAAGGAAAGCGGAAGAGGAGCTCGCTATGAGGATGGATGAGGCCGCAAGGAAAGCAGAAGAGGAGCTAGCTATGAGGATGGAGAGAGAACTGGATAGGATCAGGGAGATGGAGGATAGAGCAAGAACACAGGAAGAAATCGATCAGCTTACAATAGTAAGTTAGGGATTGGATTGCTGCTAAATAGGAGACTTGAATATGTTACATGATGTAGAAGTGTTGTAGTCGAGTGGTTTAAGCACTTGACTTGAAATTCGAAGGTCGTGGTTCGATCCCCTACAAGGCACTAATGTCCTTTGGCAGGACATTAACCTACATTTGCCACTCTCCACCCAGGTGTTAAATGGGTACCGGTAGGATGCGAAAGTTAATGTGGTTAGATGAGCAGGTGGCGTTTGTAAAATGGCGATTGGCCGGAATGCTCCCCAGGCAGTGGAGAATGTACATACATTGTGTGCGGGTAAGCCTGAATCCGATGACCGGGGTAATAATATGTACTGCGCCAAGAAACAAAGTATTAGGCACATTATAAATGTGAGCTATTATTATTATTATTATTACTAATTGTACTGAAAGTCAGATTAGAGATGCACCACATTGGGCATATTATCTGCCACATATGCTATAGGTGTAACTCTGTTTGAACACGATGAGGGCGTTAACTTTGTGTTAGCACAAATTTAATGCTCTTGTGCCTCTAAACAGTTTATATATTGATGGCGGGAAACAAGTTTTGATGTAATGAGATCATCTGTAAAATAGAAGTAATTGAAAATGGGGGGGGGGGGGGGGGGTGTCTCATAATACTTAACTGATTGATTTTTGTGAGTACACCTAGAGAAGCTAGGAGCTTAAATTAATACAGGATAACCATACATATTTCTATGCGTACATACATACCCATGGAATAAATGAGTTAAATTGATTGATTCAAATTTTCCAAGGCAAGGGATGAAGCAGCACGGAAGGCGGAGGAGGAGTTGGCTCTAAGGATGGCGAAAGAAGAAGAAGAAAGGGAGAACAGGAGACGAGAGGAAGAACATAGAGCAAAGACACAAGCAGAAATTGATGCACTTAAAGCGGTGAGTGAACTTGCTAATGTTCCTTCTTCACAAAAGGCAACTGCCAAAGCAAAATTTGGCTAAGGGAGATAGAGGATAGGGCAAGAACACAGGAGGAAATCGATCAACTTACAATAGTAAGCAAGGAATTTGATTGCTGCTTAATAGGAAACTTCAATATTTGACATGATGTAATTTTGACTACTGATAGTCATATAAGAGATGCACCAAATTGGACATATCATCTGCCATATATGCTATAGGTGTAGCTCAATTTGAACACAATAAGGGCGTTAACTCTGTGTTAACACAGAGTTAACGTCCTTCTGCCTCTAAACAGTTCATATATTTGGGGCGGGAAACTAATCATAATACTAAATTGCTTGATTTTTGTGAGTCCATCCACCTACCTGTAGAGGTGTCGTGGTCAAGTGGATATGTCACCGAACTGTGGATCACAAGGTCCGTGGTTCGAGTCCCGCCGCGGCACTAATGTCCTTTGGCAAGACATTAATCTACATTTGCCACACTTGACCCAGGTGAGGTAAATGGATACCCGGCAGGACTTAACTTCTTGAAATGCTAGAGCGCCGCAATGGCAACTATGCTAAAGCCGGGGTAATTATTTCCTAAAAGCTCTTTGACAGCGCATAGAGACGTTATAATGTGATATGCGCTATACAAGAACCGAATATTAGTATTATTATTACCTGAAGATGGAGGCTTTACAGGATGACCCTGCACATTTTTATGTGTACAAATATATTCTTGTGAATTTATGGAATAAATGAGTTGAATTGATTGGTTCAAATTTAACCAGGCAAGGGATGAAGCAGCGCGGAAGGCGGAGGAGGAGTTGGCTCTAAGGATGGCAAAAGAAGAAGAAGAAAGGGAGAACAGGAGACGAGAGGAAGAACATAGAGAGAAGACCCAGCAGGAGATCGATGCTCTTAGAGCGGTAAGCTCACAAGCCAATTTTTACAAACAGTATGTTTAGAAACCTGAAAGTAATAAAGAGGCTTTATAGGTTACTGTCATATTAAAGGCATCGTTTAACGATATTAAATCTGAGATGCATGGCCCTACGTGTTATCAGTGTCTGTGATATACTGGTTATATTGTACCCCTAAACAAATTGTGCTTTAAAAGGATCAAGAGGTGCCTCAACAACAACAAAAAATCTTTGAGTGACCAGTTTTACCATACTTGTTTTCCCCAATAGACTGTAGTGTTATGAAAACTGTTAGGAAAACACAAATTTGGTTTAGAGTGCCATTCATAAATATCTTGATAATCAGACAGGCGATCGGTTTGTAAAAGTCATGGGGTTCCTGACTGACCTAAAGGTTTATAATTATCATTGCAGCATGAGCTAAATCCAGGATTTTGTTTCAGAATCTGAGACAAAGTTACCCAGTACCTAAGATATCTGCTAACTTCATGGTGCCTCAATGCTGTTTATTGTAGCCAATATAACACTTCACTTGCTTTCTTTGCCTTTCTGCATGGTCTCCTGTTTGTTGTATGTCGAATTTTGTCCAAACAATAGGTACCAATTGACCAAAGGATCGCTTTGTGTAACACGATGGCATTGCAAAATCACCCATTTCCAGCCGTGATTATCTAAATCACAAATTTAAGGCTGGTAAAGATTGATCTTGCACAGGAAACAAATAAGATAACCTTGAGCCTTTGGTATATCTATCAAATGATGAGGACAATGTGGCCCAAGGAGATTATTTGTGTGGCATATACAGAGTTAACTCATGAAACACAGCTCCGGTTTACTATATATATGTGGTGCTGAGCAGCATTTCATGCATATACTGTCAACACTTACTTGTTTGATGGCATCCTAGTAATAGTTAATGGCACTAATCAAATGGTAAAAAGAGTTGTCATCCAGCTGATTTCAATGATGGAAAACCATTTGAAATTCATCACCAAAGAAGATGTAGCTGTTTCATATTTTATTTACTTAATTGTAACTTGGATGAGGAAAAAAAATATACATTGTACTATTTAGTAGCTATATAAAATAAATCTTTTAGAATAATGTGCATTGAAGGGAGAAAATGGCTCAAGACAGGAGGATAACACATATTTTTTCTGCATTACATGTCACTGTTAAGAAATTACAAGATTATTCCCTGATTTATATAATATGATAATGATAATTTTTATTATGAAAGGAAACCTCATCACCATCAATGCTGTTTTTTTCAATTGCCAGATTCCCAATTACATCTGAGTGGCAAATGTGTGCTACTAGTCATGCCAAAAGACATTAGGAAAAAATGAATTAGAAAAGTATATATGTTGATATTTGTATGGTTTACCTGCAGGCTCGTGAAGAAGCAGAGAGAAGAGCAGAAGGAGGGGCAAGGAAGCTGGTAGAGAGACAAAGAGAAGAAGAGGAGAGGAGGAAATTGGAGGAGGAAGAGAGGGAAAGACAAGCCAGAGAATTAGAGGAACTGAAGAAGGTAGGAATGAGAATGATATCACTTATCTAGTAGCACACATTTGCCACTCAGCTGTACAACTAAACTTTTTTAATTTACCTTCGAATGATATCAAATTCAAGGGATCTTATTGGAAATTTAATAATAGTTTATGTAAAGATGAAAAGTTCATCGTGTTAATGAAAACCGCAATCATTGAACTGAAAGAGGACTATAAAACAGAAATAGAAAGTAAAAGAGTTCTATGGGATTTTTTGAAAATGAAATTAACAGTTTTATCAGAACATATTCGAAAGAAAAGGCAAAGCTCAGAAAAGAAAAAATTGGGAATCTAGAAATAGAAATACTCTCCCTTGAAGACGATCTTTTGAAAGCAGTAGATAATGAGAAGATTGCATCTTTAGAACTGAAACGAAGAGAATTAAAAGCATGCTATGATTATATTAATGAAGGACTTAAAATTCGTTCTAGAGCATCGTACTTTGAAAGAGGAGAAACAAATACTAATTACTTTACCCAATTAATGGAATCAAATAAGAGAAAAACAGTAATCAGAAAACTTATGAACTAGGGAGATATAATTAAAGAAATACACAAGTTTTATAGCAAACTATATGCGCATTCCACGGTTGATTTCAATTCTAGTGATGCTTTTTTCACAGATCTACCCAAACTAAATCCAGACTCTAAGGATATTTGTGAAGGGAAAGTTACAGAGAGGGAATGTATAGCAGTTTTGAAAGAAATGAAATTTAACAAAACATCAGGTAACGATGGTTTAAGTGTTGAATTTGATTCATTATTTTGGCCGGTAATAGGAGACGTAGTGGTCGATGCTTTGAATGAATCCTTTTGTGAGGAAGAACTCTCCCACTCACAAAAACAGGCAGTAATTACTTTAATTCATAAAGAAGGCAAAGATCCGTTACAAATTAAAAACTACAGACCCATTTCCTTACTTAATGTGGACTACAAGATTTTAACCAAAGCTCTTTCAACAAGAATTAAAAAAGTATTACCAGAAGTTATTTGGATTGATCAGGTGGGATATCTTAAGGGAAGAAATATAGGTGAAGCTATTCGGTTAATTGACGACATGATCTTTCATACAACTCAAAATAAAATACCTGCTTATTTGTTAGCGATAGATTTTGAAAAAGCGTTTGACTCGGTTTCACACATGTTTTTACAAAAGGTCTTAGTAGCCTTTGGTTTTGGACCGATATTTTGTAAATGGGTGAAAATAATTTATAATAAGGCTCAAAGTTGTATTTTCAATGGACACGTATCATCTGGATATTTCTATTCAGAAAGGTGTAAGACAAGGTGATCCTTTGTCTGCATATTTATTTTTACTTTGCATTGAGATTCTTGCTCGCGCAATCCGCAGCGACTCGGCTATTCATGGGATTCCCTTTGATGATATTCACGTTAAACAAATTCTTTATGCAGATGACATGTCGTTGTTTGTTCAAGATATTGAATCTTTTAACTCTTTGTTTGCTTTGTTCGCCGATTTGCACGGACGTAGGCGTGCCAACTTCGCATTTTTGCACAGATGTATACGAGTCAATTAGACATTCATAATACCGCTCGCAGTGTGTAGCCACGCGTTGCGTTTACTATTGTTTACATTGTATACATCGCACACTTTCCGGTAAACTGTTTTTCTTCATAGTGTTACATTCGAAATTACCGTGTATTTAGCGGTTTTCTTTGGATTTTTTTTACTGATGTTACGATGGCACCTGCTGGAAAACGTCAACGTGTGTTTAGTGTAGAGGAGGCTCGAGATCTTGTTACTATGGAAGCATGGAGCATGGACTCTGATTCCGACGAATCGAGCAGTGACGAAGACTCTAGTGATAAAAGTGTTCCCTGAGAGTAGACTGATAGAATAAGAATGAATAAAAATTAATGAAAGAGCTAGAGATGACAGCAAGAAAGAGAGTAGACTGATAGAATAAGAATGAATAAAAAAAATGAAAGAAGGAGATAGAGATGACAGCAAGAAAGAGAGTAGACAGTGATAGAATAAGAATGAATAAAAATAATGAAAGAAAGAGATAGAGATGACAGCAAGAAAGAGAGTAGACTGATAGAATAAGAATGAATAAAAATTAATGAAAGAGCTAGAGATGACAGCAAGAAAGAGAGTAGACAGTGATAGAATAAGAATGAATAAAACTAATGAAAGAAAGATGTATCCTGTCTTGCCGTCATCTTTATATCTTTCTTTTATTATCTTTATTCATTCTTATGCTATCAGTGTTTACTCTCTTTCTTTCCGTCATCTCTATCTTATTATTATTATCATTTTCCTATCTATATGTACCCTATGTCTTGCCGTCATCTGTATATCTTTTTCTTATTATCTTTATTCATTATTATGCTATGAGTGTAATACTCTCTTTCTTGCCGTCATCTCTATCTCATTATTATTATCATTTTCCTATCTATATGTACCCTATGTCTTGCCGTCATCTCTATATCTTTCTCTTATTATCTTTATTCATTCTTATGCTATCAGTGTTTACTCTCTTTCTTTCCGTCATCTCTATCTTATTATTATTATCATTTTCCTATCTATAATTATGTACCCTATGTCTTGCCGTCATCTCTATATCTTTCTCTTATTATCTTTATTCATTCTTATGCTATCAGTGTTTACTCTCTTTCTTGCCGTCATCTCTATCTTATTATTATTATCATTTTCCTATCTATATGTACCCTATGTCTTGCCGTCATCTGTATATCTTTCTCTTATTATCTTTATTCATTCTTATGCTATCAGTGTTTACTCTCTTTCTTGCCGTCATCTCTATCTTATTATTATTATTATTTTCCTATCAATATGTATCCTATGTCTTGCCGTCATCTCTATATATTTCTCTTATTATCTTTATTCATTCTTGTGCTATCAGTGTTTACTCTCTTTCTTTCCGTCATCTCTATCTTTTTATTATTATCATTTTCCTATCTATATGTACCCTATGTCTTGCCGTCATCTCTATATCTTTCTCTTATTATCTTTATTCATTCTTATGCTATCAGTGTTTACTCTCTTTCTTTCCGTCATCTCTATCTTATTATTATTATCATTTTCCTATCTATATGTACCCTATGTCTTGCCGTCATCTCTATATCTTTCTCTTATTATCTTTATTCATTCTTATGCTATCAGTGTTTACTCTCTTTCTTTCCGTCATCTCTATCTCATTATTATTGTTATTTTCGTATCAATATGTATCCTGTCTTGCCGTCATCTTTATCTCTTTCTCTTATAATCTTTATTCACAGTAAAGTCCTTTCATTTCATATCACTATTTCTCTCTCATAATGTCTCTCACGTCCGTTCTCCATATTTTATTCATTGCATACTCCACTCGTCAATCATTTCTGATAATAAGCTCTCTCACAATAAAGTAAATGGAAAACAATGCAATATAGTTTATATTTTAAGATTGATTCATTCTTTCTTTGTATATCTATGGCTGTGATAAATGTACTTGAAATCAATTTTATTGAGGGGTAAAGAAGGTGAGAGAACAGATGCGGTGAACATTCATAATGAGACATTTCAATAAGATGCTGATTATGTCATGTATATCACATATAATATATTATGCCTATACCATTTTTACATGCTCATACCAGTGGGCAAAATCAATAACATTCTCTTATTTCTTATTGACTTATCATGGCACAACAAAGAAAAACATCCCCACGACGTCCCTTTTCATGCCCCGCTAAACCGGACATTGACAATAACCTGGGGTAATAGGGATTTCAATGGGCAGATTAGCCCATTGTCAAGGGTGGCTGAGCGGGGTACTTTCAAGTCTCTCCCTATTGAACTTCTTTTCTTCAACAACCTAAATACTAACCTTCTGAATTGTTAGAATACTTGAGCAAGGTATGTAAAGAAAGGTAAGAAGTCCACCTTTCTAATAGATTCGATTTGAAGATGTCTTATCATTGCTAAATAAGAAATTCTAGAGGGATAAAAAACTGCCGTAAATAAGAAAAATTAAACATTATATAATTATGATTATTATAAAAATGATAATTCAAAATATAACAAATGACGGTTCATCGAAAAGCACGTTTTCCGGTCTACAACTTTGCTGCACAATATTTTTCATCATGATCATCCAGTGAAGAGTTATAGCCTCTTGATTCAGCAGAGTCAATAAAGATTCCCTCGAAATGTGTGACCCTAAAAGAATGTGGCACAGGGGGGTTTTTTAAGTGGCGCATAAAGAGTTAATAGACTAAACTCATTGTTTACTAGTTTTGCAGATATGTCTGGTTTGAAGATGAATAGAGACAAAACCTTTGTATTATTGTTGGGTCCTAACGCGGATAAAGATGTAATAGTTCCATTTGGTAAGATAGTAAACATTGTAAAGATATTAGGGATATAGTTTACTTTAGACGTGGAAAGCCAGGAAAAAATCAATTACAAAGAAATCTTAAGTAAAATTATAAAGCTGCTTATGTGGTGGAAACAAAGAGATTTGACTTTGATGGGGAAAATTCAACTAATTAAGACTTTTGTTTTATCAAAATTAGTATATGTATCATCACTCACACCTGTACCGCCGTGGGCATTCCGTGAAATTGAAGTGTTAACCCGTTCAGCTCGGGAACCGAGATTTCTCGGGCCCCGTGGTACGTACTCACAAACGGGAACCGAGATTTCTCGGGTCCGAGCAAGGGCTACTTTTATTGCATAAAAGTAAATCTATTCACCTTCTAAATACCATATAAATTACCTGTATACAAACCTTGAACCTTTGGCTACATGCATCTAATTTTTTACCGACTGTCGATGCGTAATTTTTGTTTTATTACAAGTTTAGCATGAGAATGCACGAGTCCTCTTTCAGGATATTCGTATAGAACACATGCAAGTCAGTTTACGTTATTTTCATAGATTTTCGGATTCGCTGCTACTAGCTAGCTGGGTCTACTATAGTTAGGACTGTGTAAGCCGGACATAATGAGTTTACAAGCAGCGAATTCCACACTCGCTCTGGATGCTTTGTAAACGTCCTCGGGGGGTAATTCTCCGGGGGGTAATTTTCCGGGGGGTAATTGTCCTCGGGGGGTAATTCTCCGGGGGGTAATTTTCCTTGGGGGGTAATTGTCCTCGGGGGGTAATTCTCTGGGGGGTAATTTTCCGGGGGGTAATTGTCCTTGGGGGGTAATTGTCCTTGGGGGGTAATTCTCCGGGGGGTAAATTTCCAGGGGGTAATTGTCCGTGGGGGGTAGTTTTCCGGGGGGTAATTTTCTGGGGGGTGATTGCCCAGGGGGTAATTGTCCTGATACGTAAATATAGCATTATGAGCATTTTTTTTATATCAATTTGATGCAACAGAAATTTTCATTCAAAAGTTTTACTTTGGAAATATAATTATTGTACAGTAATATTCTTTGCATTTCGACGTTATCAGCCGCTCGTTCTCTATTTCGTTTCCTATAATAAATATAAGGTATAATGTGTACATCATCAGGGATAATTACGTTATAATAATTAATCTCAAGGAAGAGATGATGTCGGCATACAAGCAAATGGCGGAATAGACAATATTATGAAAGATGAAGATGGAAAACGACATAGACAGAGAGACAGACGGAAAGGGAGAGAGAGGGGGGGGGGGGGGGGAGATAGAAGGTTGGACGTAGTCTGTACTGTATTTATTATTATGATATTTTTCTCACCGACTCCCCCCACCCCCCCCCCCCCCCCCCCCCCCCCCACAGCTCACATTTTTTCTTTCCATTTTTCTGTTTTGTTTTGTTTATATCTTTGGGCTAAAGTATAATATCCGACGTATAATAGTACCGTCAATATAGCATAATAAACTTTTTTTTTAATCAGTTTGATGCAACAGGGATTTACAATCAAAAGTTTTACTTGGTATAATTTTTGTACAGTAATGTTCTTCTCATTTCGACATTATCAGCCGCTCGTTCTCTATTTCGTTTCCTATAATAAATATAAGATATAATGTGTACATCATCAGAGATAATTACGTTATAATAATTAATCTCAAGGAAGAGATGCTGCCGGCGTACAAGCAAATGGAGGAATAGAAAACATTATAAAAAAAGATGAAGATGGAAAACGACATTGCCAGATAGACAGAGAGACAGACATAGAGAGAGAGAGAGAAGGAAAGAGAGAGAGAGAGAGAGAGAGAGAGAAAGGGGAGGGGGAAATGGGGCGGGAGAGATAGAAAGTTGGACGTAGTCCGTACTGTATTTATTTATATAATATTTGTCTCTCCGATCACCCCCCCCCCCCAGCTCCGATTTGTTTCCCCCTTTAGTCTGTCCTTTTTTTTATCATATAGATATCTTTTTGCTGAAGTATAATGTCCGACGTATAATAGTATTGTCAATATAGCATAATAAACATTGTTTATATCAATTTGATGCAACAGAGATTTTCATTCCAAAGTTTTATTTTGGAAATATAATTATTGTACAGTAATATTCTTCGCATTTCGACATTATCAGCCGCTAGTTTTTTTTTACTTCGCTCCCTATAATAAATATATGGTATAATAAATTGTGTACATCATCATTATTTTATAATAATTTATCTCAAAAAAGGAATGGTGCCGGCATACAAGCAAACGGCGGAACAAAATTGGCAGATAGACATGCAGAGAGACAGACAGAGAAAGCGACCGAGTGAGAGATAGAGGGAGAGAGAGAGAGACACATAAACAGAGAGAAAAAGAGAGATAAATTATTTCTTATAATCATCTATTTGTCTGTGACATTTTATCTTATCACATATTCTTGTCCATTCCTTTATCGTGCATGATTTTTGTCTTTGAATGATTGTTTCAGATAGGGTAAAGTCTGGCTTTACGTTATATGATTTTTATTTATGAGAATGTCGGAACGTACTGATCCCATTTAAAAAAATTAAAAACAGCAACGACAACTGCAAAAACAACAAGACCCTTCCCTCCCCCAAAACAACATAAACCAGGGTTATACATGTATACAAAGTCAGTTCATTGTCATCCAATTATACCCTTACCTTACTTCCGCTCTTTGGAGTTTATAGCCATGACAACGACCGGTACCCTCCGCAACGTTCATTGTTCCCCTTACGTAACTCAGCCGTGGGAACATGCATGGGCCAAAGACAAAGACATAGCTCTTTTCGCACATTCTATATAGGACCCAAATACTTGCCGACATTTCTGTGTCGGTTTTATTTGTATGTACTTTGTCAATACATATACTTACAAACTACAATAAATATTGTCAAAATTTGGCAATATAGTCATACATATTGATATTTATATAGCATAAACATGCCAAAGCGCTTTACATTAGTAAATAAAACAAACTAATTATTTTGCTCTCCAAATACTTACACACTATTTCGTTTTCCCTATAATCTTTTTAGAGAGCGAGAGAGAGAGAGAGAGAGAAAGAGAGAGAAAGACAGACAGATAGACAGAGATATATAATATATATAGAGAGAAAGAGAGAGAAAGCTGGGTGCATCGTTATAGTCTGTACTATATTTATTTATCATTATGCTATGTTATCTCTCCTTTCACCCCCCCCCCCCATTCTGGATTCTTCTTTAGTTTCATTTTATCATGTTTATATCTTTTCGCTAAAGTATAATGTCCGACATATATTGTAACCCGAGTCAATTTAGGCTGATAAACTATTTCATATTAATTTGATGCAACAGAGATTTACATACAAATCTTTTACTTTGTATAAATTATGTATTTTTCTCATAAAATTGAGTATCTAAATAAAAAGAGAAGAAGAAAAAGAGAGAGAATAAGAAGAAGAAGAAGAAGAAGGGGGATTAAGAGTGAGAAGAAGAAAGACAAGATTCTCCGGAGAAAGAAGCCATGAACAATATAAAAGAGAGAGAGAGAGAAAGACAGACAGACAGACAGAGAAAAAGAGTGAGAGAGAGGAGAGAGAGAAAGTGGGGCACATCGGTATAAATCATAGTCTTTACTGTATTTATTTATTATTATGCTATTTTTTCTCTCCTTTCATCCCCCCCCCCCCCATTCTGGATTCTTCTTTAGTTTCATTTTATCATGTCTATATCTTTTCGCTAAAGTATAATGTCCGACATAATTATATTATAACCGTCATTTTAGGCTGATAAACTATTTCATATTAATTTGATGCAACAGAGATTTACATACAAATCTTTTACTTTGTATAAATTATGTATTTTTCTCATAAAATTGAGTATCTAAATAAAAAGAGAAGAATAAGAAGAAGAAAAAGAAGAAGAAGAAGGGGGATTAAGAGTGAGAAGAAGAAAGTAAGATTCTCCGGAGAAAGAAGCCATGAACAATATACACGAGAGAGAGAGAGAAAGACAGACAGACAGACAGAGAAAAAGAGTGAGAGAGAGAGAGAAAGTTGGGCACATCGGTATAAATTATAGTCTTTACTGTATTTATTTATTATTATGCTATTTTGTCTCTCCTTTCACCCCCCCCCCCCCCCCCCCCCCGTTCTGGATTATTCTTTAGTTTCATTTTATCATGTTTGTATATTTTCGCTAAAGCATAATGTCCGACATTATAACCGTCAATTTAGGCTGATATACTATTTCATATTAATTTGATGCAACATTGAAAGATTTACATTCAAATCTTTTATTTTTTATAAATTGTGTATTTTTCTCATAAAATTGAGTATCTAAATAAAAAGAGATGAAGAGAAGAAGAAGAAGGAGAAGAAGAAGAAGGGGGAATAGGAGTGAGAAGAAAAAAGAAAAGACGCGGAGGAGAAAGAAGAAGAACAAAATAAGAGAGAGAAAGACAGAGAAAGACAGACGGACAGAGAGAGAGAGAGAGAGAGAAAGAAAGAGAGAGAGAGAGAGAGAGAGAGAAAGTTGGGCGCATCGTGTTATAGTCTGTACTGTATTTATTTATTATTATGCTATTTTGTCTCTCCTTTCACCCCCCCCCCCCCCCCCCCCCCCCGTTCTGGATTATTCTTTAGTTTCATTTTATCATGTTTGTATATTTTCGCTAAAGTATAATGTCCGACATTATAACCGTCAATTTAGGCTGATATACTATTTCATATTAATTTGATGCAACATTGAAAGATTTACATTCAAATCTTTTATTTTTTATAAATTGTGTATTTTTCTCATAAAATTGAGTATCTAAATAAAAAGAGATGAAGAAGAAGAAGAAGAAGGAGAAGAAGAAGAAGAAGAAGAAGAATAAGGGGGATAGGAGTGAGAAGAAAAAAGAAAAGATGCGGAAGAGAAAGTAGAGAAAAAAAATAAGAAGGGGGCGAAGAAGAAGAAAAGATAACGAAGAAGAAAACCCTACGGCGAAAGAGCTGAAAGAACTGAGAGGCTTGGAGCACAGCAGAGCAACGTGCTCTCGACGAGACAAAGCCAGATTGCCAAATGATCTGCGCATGCGCTAGGTTCTCGTTAGTCCAAGCCTCCTAGCCGGCCTCTTGAACGCACACGCATTGTGCCGCGCGCTGAGCGGTCTCAAGGTACGGCATGTTCGATTTTTAATCTCGTTTGTGAGGTGGCTATCAGGCTGAATAATTCCGAGCTGAACGGGTTAATATTTGATTTTTTATGGAATGGAAAAGATAAAATCAAACGGAGTACTATGTTTTTAGATTACGATAAGGGAGGTCTTAAATTGACAGATTTTCAATTATTTATTCGAACACAAAGAGTCATGTGGATGAAAAGACTTGTAACAGGAGATTCAAATATGATTTGGAAACTTTTAAATACCTGACTAGAAAATATGGCGGCCTATTGATTTTTTTCAGTAATGTATCGCCAGATTTACTTGCACTGTCATTACCAGATTTTTACCGTAGCATGCTGGAGGCTTGGCTGGGGACAAAAGCCTTTTTGCTTAAGAACGAAATTTCACAAAGAAATCAAATTATTTACAATAACAGATGTATCCGCATTCAGGGGCAAATATATTTCCATGAAGACTTATTTCTGAAAAATGTTTTTAAAATACATCATATTGTTGATAGGAAAGGTGAATTGAAATCTATCACAGAATTTAAGAAAATGGGTTTAAACAACATAGAAATAAATATAATAAAACAGTTATATGAAGGCATTCCATTCTCATGGAAAACTCTTTTGAATATATATGAACATCCATGTGAGGATACTGAATTAAGTTTAGAATTCATTATTAACGGAAACCCTCACTCTTTGCAAGGCATAACATCAAAATATATCTATAGTATATTGTTAAAAATGAGAACGGAAAAATCTTATGCTACATGCAACTTAGAACGTACATACAATATGGTCGAAAATGACACGAGAACAATTTTCTTAAGACCCCAAAAATCCACTCTAGACAGAAAGCTGAGGGAATTTCAATATAAAATGTTATATAATTTAATTTATACAAATAAGCATCTATACACTTTCAAACATGCAGTGAGCAATCTTTGCTCCTTTTGCAATAAACACGAAGAAACCTATGAGCATCTGTTTTTTACCTGTGAAAAGGTAGCAAATATTTGGAAGGACTGCGGTGACCTTTTTGCTTTATCAGCGTTAAAAAATCTACATTGGCAAGAAATTCATATCGGGATAAAAAGATCTAATGCGGGAGAAGAACAACTGTTAAATCACATTATTCTTTTAACAAAACATATGATTTTTAAATATAGTTCAACTAAAAATAGACCCCAATTCCTCAAGAAATTAAAAAAAGAATTATAGAAAATAGGCAAGAAGAAAAGGAATTAGCGGGGGAGAGAGGCACTTTAACACTTCACTTCAAAAAATGGGACAACTTCCATAGTTAAGGACGGCGAGGCAAATACTTCTTTCTCAGACTCAGACATTTTTTAAATTTTAAAAAAAATATAATTTGGTCTTAAGGAAAAGGAAGAGACAGGATTTCCAACAAATATGTAGATGTGAATGCTCGGGAAGGGAGGGGGGATTTGTTGAGCTTTGGAATGAAGGGGGGAGGGGGATATGTCAGTTTGTATGTGTGTCTGAGTATGTGAGCGTGTGTGGTGTGTCTGTCTGTCTGTAGGTAACTCTTTGATTTATAATATTCGTTCAGTATAATTCAATGTAAAAATTATGTACTGTGTATTAAACTATCTTAAGTATTTTTGAGAGATGTACAATTTTCTTTATATTTTGATATATGTAAATCAATGAAGCTGTATGTTTGTTTGTTATATATTTTGTACTGAATGAATACAATAAAACAATATTACAAAACAAAAAAAAATCTTGCTTCTACCTGTTATTTCTGACTTTATTCTTGTATCTGCTGGTAAACAACCATTACATGGTATTTAGAATATGACCTTAACCTTCATGCTGCCTAAAAAGGGATGAACTAATATCACAGAGATGAAAACATTATACCAGTGCAAATTGTTCCTTTCATTATGGCATGTCTTGTTACAAACAGTGTTCCATGATATCAAAGTTTACAATTCAACTCGTTTTGAATTTTTAAGAAGATCAAAAGATGATCCCCTCCTAGTAAAAATATTAGGATCAATATAATTTGGTTAGCTTTCATGGGCATTATCACTGTATATTGCAGTCACTTTTTATTCTATGTATATGTGCATAGCTCTGATCAAGGGTACCCAAGTGTTACATTGCAGGTAAAATTTGAAACTCATTGCCATACCTTGGTAATGTCATAACTATAGACCTTAAACATCGCAAAACACACACCAAAAGTATTGGAGCATACAGAATTTTCTACATGCTATCAATCAGCCACCGAAGTTCACATTGTCACAAATTCATTGTACATAACTCGGTGTCCACTTCATGCAGTTATTTCTGTGTAGATCTCACTTTTTTTAAACAAACTGATTTGTATTTTAAGGTGTATCATAAAGTAAGTAAAATACAACTGATAAATCAAGATGTTGAGGAAAAGCTCTCAAAATAGTGCAAAAACCAAAGTGGACACCGAGTTATGTACAACGCATATGAGTTTGTAACACACAAACTTTCTCCTCACATTCTTATCTGTGCATATATATCCTCTTGCTAATGTTTTATGTTATAGAGAGCTATGCAACACACATGCACATATTTTCCTTTTTTCACTTAACCGCCCAATTTCTATTTATTTGCATTAAATGCTACTCATCACAAACTATACCTGTACATAACTCGGTGTCCACCTTATGCCTGGTATCCCTAAAAAATGAATCATAATTTATAAGCTATTGGATTTTTTGTTTGTAAATGGAATTATTATAACAAATTTAAAGTAACTAAAACAAGTTGCCACCATTGAGTTACATATAGTGCAAATAAAATAAGTTATATTGTTAAAACAGAAATATGGACACCAAGTTATGTACAATGTACAAATATGGACACCAAGTTATGTACAATGCTGCACATCTTTCCCAATCTCAACCACTGTAAGTAAACTATTGGATATTTGTTTGTAAATGGAATTATTATAACAAATTTTAAGTAAATTATAAAAAAAAAACACCATTAAGTTACATATATAGTGCAAATATAATAAGTTATATTGTTAAAACAGAAATACGGACACCAAGTTATGTACAAACACGGACACCAAGTTATGTACAATGCATCACGTTTTTCCCAATCTCAACCACTGTAACTTCATCCTCATGTCCAAATCTCAGAATCCATTGCAAACCTTACACAGATAACACTGACAAGTTTCCATCGCCAAAAGTTGATCGAATTCAATGATACTGCTTTCGAGCTTGTGACGGTGATTGTACATAACACAGAACAAAATGGCCGATCGTGAAGGAACTTTGCCCGCATTGCGGCGCTTTTGGACGTATTACCGGCGAAGTATATATTTTTTATTTCGCCCACGAAGGCACTTTTCATTTCAAGTACAATAACATTTTTTTCTTTTTTAATCAAACTGTGAGCTTCATGTGCATGTACATAACGGACAGGACACCAAAATTTGCTAGGTTACATTATTGTTTTCAAAATGATATTTTAATCATGGGAGTACAAATTTTTGATTCTGTTATATTGTTGTGTAATTATTTCATCAATATATTACATTTTTATCATTATGAGGCTTATTCTTTCATTTTATTTTTTTCCACAAAATTTTGGTCAACAGGCGGACACCAAGGTTATGTACGATTCATTAATGTTCAAACGGCAATTAAAAATATTCAACACCGAGGATCAGTGAATGAAACACACAGGAAATCAACTAGAGATGGCATTCTTTCATTTCATTTAAAAATCATGACAAAAATATATGATACAATACTGTTAATTTGGGATGAAAAATACACATGCTTCCCGTGTAACGTTTTAATGCCCAAATATGGGCATTTTTCATGACATTATGCGTGCTAGTGCGAAACAAAACCATGACAAGCCATAATTAATGGTTTGGTAAGATTCCTCACACTATTAGCATCACATTAATAATGTTTGTAAACATTGTAGGGAAACCGATTTCATATTATCTCCAAATGAAGTTGAAGTCAGTAAAGGGTACCCTTGATCTGAGCCATGCACATATACATATAACTTTGTTATTATTGTCTGTGTTATAGCACTGATACTATCCTTCATATTTACATGTAGGTTGATTAAAGGAGCTATCCTATTGACATATTTTTCCATGATGCCTCCTACTCAGTACTTATAACTTTGTGTTAACCCTTCCCTGTTATTGTTACAGGCTTACGAGGATGCAACAAAGAGAGCTGAGATTGAAGAACGGTTGAAAGAGGAAGACAGGAAGAGGCTAGCAGAGCTGGAGGAATCGCTGCAGCAACTTGAACTGGCACTTGAGGAGGAGAGGCAAGCCAAGAGGGATGAAGAGATTGTGCGTGCCCTGCAATCCAGGTAGGATGAGGATTGTGAGGATGATGATGATGATAAGGATTATGATGATGGTAATGACGATGATGATGTTGATGTTGATGATGATGGTGATGGTGATGGTGATGATCATCATGATGATTGTGATGATGATGATGATCATCATGATGATTGTGATGATGATGATGGTGAGGATGATAATGATGTTGATGATTGTTATGATGGTAAGGATTATGATAATAACGATAATGATGGTGATGATGACAATGATGACGATGATGATTAGGATGGTGAGGATGACGATGATGATGATGGTGATGGTGATGGTGATAGTGATGACGATTGATGATGATGATGATAGTGAGGGTGATAACGATGATCATGATCATGATTGTGATGACGGTGATGATGATGATGATCATCATGATTGTGATGGTGGTGATGACGATGATGATGATGATGATGATAGTCTGGGTGATAACGATGATGATGATCATGATTGTGATGACGGTGATGATGATGATCATCATCGTGATTGTGATAGTGGTGATGATGATGATGATGATAATGTTGATTGTGATGATGGTGAGGCATAAAAAATGTTGTATTGCCCTTTGCGACAGACCCAAAAATCTTTTCTAGAAAAAAAATGTTTAATGAATAAAAACAAATTTCAGCCCTAAGAGGGAGAGAAAATAAAGGATTTCCGACTGACCGACCCATGTTTTTGCACCTAAATAAAGGGCAATACAACACGTTTTTGTTTAGGCCTGATGGTGATGACGATGATCATGATCATGATTGTGATGATGGTGATGACGATGATGATGATTATGATGACAATGATGTTAGGGATTATGATGGTAGAGATAGATACATGCAGGTTTATGATGTTGAGAATGATGATGATGATGAAGAAAATAAATATATATTTTTTTGTCTTGTGCATATAAAATATTTCTCAATGTATTCTCTTCCAAAGAGCTTGGGATCATTACTCTGCCTTTAGCCTAGATGCCTTGAAGAGTGCATGCTGAAGCAGTTCAAGAATTTATTTCCTATTTTACCCATTGTAGGAAATTTAGTGTAATTACATTGACGACCTTCGTGATAATGATATTATTAGTTATAATAGTTTAACCTTTCTGCACATTGATAAAGGGGGTTCCGCATTTGACTCACTACATTTTTATTGCTCACTTTTGTATTTTTCTTTCCAGAATCCTTTGCGAGGAGACTGAAAAGAGGGAGCAGCTCGAGAAACTAAAGGAGGAGCAGGACGCCCTCCTGAGGCAGGAGCAGGAGAAGAGGGAGCACCTGGAGCAGCGTAGCGAGGAGCTCATCCAGCAGAGACTGGAGCAGGCCATGCAGCTGGAGGTGGAAAGGGAGAAACTCAGGGAGCTGGAGGAGGAGCGCAAGGCTGCTGATGAGAAACTCAAGGTGAGATGCTTCAGCAAAGGCTTCATTAGGACCATTAAAACTTGCATCCAAACGCGCAAAAAAATGCCAAACCGGAGCCTGACCGCGATGTTTCAGTGATGTTTCCAAGGCAACTACGCTTACCGGCAAAAATGCCAAGCCAGAAACATTCAAAATCGAAGTGTGATTTTTTTTTTAATGAGGTATTTGACAGTATAAATGCGCCTATTGTGAATAAGGGGCTATGTATGTAGAGAAAAAATGAATTAGGGAATAAAAGTCATAAAGAGGGGCTGCTGAGGGAAGCAAGGATTGATCAGAAAGGAGGGAGGAAGAGTAATAGATTGAGATACAATGTAGAAGATTAGTGAGAGAGGGAGAGAGAGGAATGAGCGGCAAGGGGGTTGAGGGAAGGGGGAGGAGACTCAGGAAGCCTTTGGTTGAACACATAGACTCCCTTTGAACTTCATTTGACATCCCAATATTTATCAAGTTACTATTTTAATATTGATAATTTTTCTACTGCTCTCTTTATTATTGTATTTCATTGAGTGTTTAGAAAGTTTAACTGTCTATTTCTTATTCTTATTACAAATATATGCCATTAGTTGTTTATATTTGAAGGAAGAACCTAAAAGAGACAGGATACAGGAAGAGGGACAGATTTTAAAGTGAGGAAAAGGAGATTACAGACAAATGCTTTGGAAAAGAAAATTTTGAAAGTGAAGAAGAATCCTACAGACATACATTTTATCCAATATTGTTGTTTATTCCCTCGAAAATTAGGCTGCCATGGAAAAGCTAACCCATGCCGAGGAAGCCAAGAAACTGCAGGAGAGAAAGAGGCGAGAGCTGGAGAAACCAGTGGGCCTGGCTCGGCTGATTCAACCCCGAGCCAACCCCCTTCTTACCCACCGGGGTGTCGGGGCTTTCACCGCGGCTCAGTTTGAGATAGAGAAAGAAAAGAGACAGCTCACCAAAGCGGTAAGTACATGCAGGACATTTAGGAGCCACGAAACACAATCCATTTGTTTCAAACATTAAGATATCAGCAAAACTTCCATTGAAATGCAATAATTTGCTTAGAAAGTGAAGGTTGTTGGCAACATTTGCCCTAACCCCTTGTAATATAATTGTATATGTAGTCAGAAGGACAAAAATCCTTACATGACCCAGATTATAATTTCCACCCTTTCAAAATCAATAAAAATATATGGTACTTTTTAAAATTATAAACCTTATTTATTTTCAGAATATTTGTAAGCCCTTTGGCTACTGAGAGATTTTCTTATGGTGTCATAATAACAATATTCTGGGTTTATAAAGCACTTTATAACTGATGGTATCTCTAAAGCTTTACAGATGTATTATATGAATTCTTTTTTAGCATAAATTTGGGTCACTCTTAAATGGAGCCAAAATTTGTTTTACAGAGAAATATTATTGTTTTTAACTTTTGCAAACAGGACGAGGCAAGTACTACGGTGCCAAATGGAGAAGAATCATTGGGTAACCACCACAGCTCTGAGGTCAACGGGATCACCGAAAATGGAGTAGAAGGTGAAAGGTGAAAGGTCATATTAATTGCTATATGTACATATAAGTTGAAGAAATGGGCAGTGTTAATGAAACCGTCAGAGCGACAAATTCACCAATATCCAATTGAAATTATTGTTAATTACAATATGGGTGGTTTTGTGAAAAACTGCCCTGTTTAACATTTAGGTGTCAATACAATTATTGCCAAAGTATTGATATTGTTTCTACTATCATTAATATGATTTGAGTTTAGTATAAAAAGCATTTTCTATGAACTCCAGTCCAAATTATTTTGGGGTTAGTATATTCAATGAGTTCTAAAAAGCTGAAGCTTCACTTGCTTCTTTAGAAAGATCCATGCATTTTGGAAATTAAAACCATATGATAAAGTGCTGATGTTCAAAAGTTAATGAAACACAAATCAAATTTAGAAACTTGCCAACTCGTCAAATAACATCTTAAATATGATAAACTTGATAACATATTCTTTATAAAAAATTTGCTGTGCTTTATAGGATTTATCCAATTGAATGACACATAAAAGTTCTAACATAAAATAAACGTCTATTTTTCACTTAACAGTAGTCTGTATATTTATATTAAATGCCTTCAATAATGCAATTGGATGAACTATTCAAATTATGTTCAAATGCCTGCTTAAAATGTATAGTGAATGAATGTTTATTTCCAAACATACAATCCTGCATAGAATAACCCAAAGTTTATACACCAATGAATATGCACTATCTGATTTTGTACTTCTACTCAACATAATACATTTAAAAGGTAATATATATTTTTTTTATTGTAAAAAGTGAAGTTAAAAAAACAATTTCATATCATGTGTATAATCCTGATTTTTGATATTTATACTATAATATGTAAATCATTCATCATTGAAAGTATATTATTTGTGTGATTGTTTCACAAATGACTTTTTACTGCAACTAATTGACTCTGAATTGAATTCAAAGTGGAGGAAACAGCTAGCCTTCTTGTATTCGTTTGCACACTCATCTTATAGATGCATTTTTTTTCCAGTATATATATTAGTGCTCACAATTGTACAGTCATCATATGCCCTTACTGCCCGTTATGTGGGCTTTCAAGTTTGTCAATTTCAGCACTTAATTGGGGGATTTAAAAAGAAAATTGCAGTTATATTACCTCACTTTGAGGAGTATAATTATAGTTTGACTAAATGTTTGCTGTGCCTGAAATTTGTACAAGTTTTGGACTTTAAGAAATCTTGAAGGATGGTTTCTTATTAACTGCTTGCACCTATATGATCTAGGCATTTTTTTAATAAAAGAAATGTTATAGCTATAAACAGGAGAAAAGTTGACTAATGTTAGACATGTCCACTCAGAAATGTTATTGTAAAAATATAAATTACACATATTATATTTGTGTGTTTGTTTGCTTGTATATTGAGGTTTTTTTTTTTAACTGAAGAGATTATTTGAAGTTTAATTGAGAAAGAGAGTATTTTTTTTTAGTCAAAAGATGAAATATTTATATTTTTGGATATAAATGTGTGTTTTCTACTTACTAGTACTGTTATAAAACAAAATTATTGCTCATAGGAGCTTCAGGAAAATTCATTGCGATTGGAATGCTGGCTGCATTTGAGGTTGTTGTTATTTGATAGGATTATGTTTTTGTTACTCTTATATGTCTGAAATAATTTTTTAAAATCTTTTAACTCTTGTATATAAAAAGAGGGAATAACATTCCAGGTACAATGTATGTAGTACTATAAATTCATCAAAGGTATCCATGATTAAAAGAGTTTGTTTATAACTGAACCAGACTAGAAATAACAGTATTAATAAAAGAATAGATTCTATTCAATACCATCATTCAATTTTGTTCTTCAATTTAGTAAAACAATTATTTCATGACTTGTTAAGGAGGAGTGCCTTAAATGCTAGTGTGTTGAACACAGAGTGGTTTACTTTACAGTTTTAGTGGAAATGAATCCTAATGATAAAAAACCCTCATAGTTATAGAGTTTTACAAATGTGTGTACATTAGGCTAGATCACATTGATAATTCAGATTTTTAAAATAATTTTTAGACTGTTTGCTCTTTCAGGTGTACTAAACATCAAACTGGACAACACCAACTCAACAAGTGTATTGTTATTGTGTTTAATATCATGTTAATTAGAGTAAAAAATATATGAAGATATTACAAGTGCTAAAACCACAGCATAAGGCCTAAAAAAAAAATGTTGTATTGCCCTTTGCGACCGACCCACAAATCTGAAATCTACTGTCGGTATTTAATTTTTTTGTTTTTTGTTTTACCTTTTTTTTGAGAAAAATTATTTTAAAGCATTCATAAATTTACCGGTTAAATATCAGCCCAAAGAGGAAGTTTAAGAAAGGAAAAAACAGGGCAATACAACATCTTATTTTTTAAGGCCTAAGGTCAAGTCTATTTCACTCTCAAGAGTATATCATTGCCAAAATCATAGGGCTTTGAGGTTTATTTAAAGTTGTTTGTTCTTTGTAAAAGCACCTAGTATTGGATTAAATGATCAAAAGAAAAAGATATTACACGGGAAAACATTAACAAAATAAGACACAGTCTAATTAGTTTTTGAGAGTTTATCTTTGCAAAAAATGAACAATTTCGAGAAGTATTGGAAACGTTACGTTCTCTGCCCAAAGAGCATATTTAATTGGCACTATGCAGCGATAGCTACAAGGAGTATAAAAAGCGTTGAGATTGGTATTACTTAATTCCTCTGGATTTCTTGGTATCGATATGGATATCTGTATACTTTACTTAGCACCATGATATATATATATATATATATATATATATATATAGATTGATCATTGTAATTTATTTCACCATTCAAATGATATATACTTGTGTATATTGTTAAACGAATTATTTCATTCATTATTGATGGCCCGTACCTATCGGAAAAGAAATGTTCCTCTCTACTCTAATTATTAAAAAGATGATTTATTTTGTTTGGGATAGGAATTTGCCATTATATTAAAGGATTTAAAAAGATTTAAATTTTTACTCGCTGTATATGATAATTATGTATAAATATATATACCATTACTGCAGTAGTATGTTGCTGTTGATAGCAATTTGTACGTACATGAGGAAATTTGCTTGAATGTTAAATTTTATTGTACTTAATGTGAAAAATATAGTACTTGAAAATTATGAATTACATGACATAGAACTAAACTCCTTCTTGCAAGTTCAGTAAAGATTTATTTTGACCTATGTATTACTCAAATCAGTATCACAATAGTAGTCTTCATTTAATTGTAATGTTCCAACTTATTCACTTCATGAAACAAAGTATTGACTGATATGCCAGCATTTTTCTATTATTATTCTACTTGTTTTGAATATCATTCCTAGAATTCTCTTTATGAAATATTGAATATCTACGAATAAAATATGATCTTTAAAGAAATAAAAGATGCAATATTTTGTGTGTGTGTGTGAGCGTAAGAAAAAAAATGCATATATGCTTTTGATTATCATTGGTCTGTAAATAATGTTACAGCAAGAGGTGTAATAAACGTGTAGGGAGGGAAAGAGAATGGAGAGAGAGAGAGAGAGAGAGAAAGAGGGGGTATGAAAAGAGAGAGAGAAGGAGAGAAAATAATGCGGAGAGTGGTCTAGATATAATTACTACTATGAAACCCATGTCTCAGATACTGGTAGTTGGAATCCCTTCAAATCTACCCCCCACCCCCCCCCCCCCCGAAAAAAAAAGAAGCTCGGGGGTTTAGGCATTTTATAACGGTCAGATAGGCATTCAGGACACTAATTTGCGTGGGGTCGAGGTGGCAGAGCCACTGGAAGTTCAGAGGGTTTAGGAAATTTAATTACGGTCAGATGAGCATATTTTGACACCTTATTTGTGACACTGGTAGGTCACTAATTTGCGTGGGTTCGAGGGGGCGGAGCCCCCATAAGCTCAGGAGTTTTAGGCATTAAATTACCGTCAAATGAGCATATGATCCACGGGCCCGCCTTACGGCCCTAGTTGGAATCCAGGGGTTTTAGGCGTTTAATCACGGTCAGATGAGCTTATCTTGATACCTCATTATTTTGACACCGACAGGTCACTATTTTTTCTTTCTTTCTCTCTTTCTTTCGGCGGGAGCGGGGGGGGGGGGGGGGGGTAGAGCATCCGCCTTTTCCTTTTTTCTTTTTTTTCCCCCTTATCTTTTCTTTCCTTCTCTCTTAGTTTTTTGATGTGGGGGGGGGGGGACGCAACATCCTTGAGGGCAATTCCTTTCGCCCCCCTCCCCCCCCTTTTCTTTTCTTTTTCCTCTTCTTTCTCTCCCTTTCTCTCCTAGTAAAAGTGTGGATTTTTTAGTAGGCCTGTCGGCAATGGACTCCGACCGCACCTTGGACACCCCGGCCACCCCCTCATTTCTCCCTCACTCTCTCTCTCCCTCTCTCATCAGAACTATTCCTTTTCTCCTTTTTTTCACGAAATAATGGGGTGGGTGCGTTTACTTGGCGCCCTGGATATCCGTCTTAAATCACTCTGCCCCCAAAGAGCACAACAAGCTCTCAGACTGATCATTCCATCTGATTTAGAAATGGCAAAACACGTCCTTAATACTGGACACAACATTCTATGGGTGATGCCCAAACTATTGAGTTATCCATCTAGCTTTAAAAAAGAAAAGAAAAAAAGAAGGATTAATCCTTCACTGAATAGGGACTCTTACTATTCATTGTTACCAAATATCTTCGCCCCAGTGATCTCGAGGCAACAGACAGCAAGAAATTGGGTAAATCATTTTTTAAAAAGTCCACAGGACTGGTTGTTAGAAGCATAAAACACAAAATTTCGTCTCTTTCTGCCGTTTTCCCTCTTTCCCTGATTGTTACTCTCTCACCCTTATTCTCTTTATTTACCATCGTACACTTAACAATCATTGCTTCCAAGTTCGTTTATAATTTCTTGTAACTAAATAATTTTGCATTACTAGACTAAAAAAAAATGTCAAAGATAATTCAATGTTAATTTTCTGTTATATCATTCAATTTATTATTGTGATTATCTTGTCCTTGTTTTATGTGGAAATGAAATAAATTCGCTCTGCACAGAGCTACCTTTACTACTACTATGTACTACTCGAATCAATGGAATTTCGGTTAGGAGCGCCCCTATACGATGTGTCTCAGTTTAGTGTCCTTTGGCAAGACATGTACATTTGCCACTCTCGAGCCACCCAGGTGTTAAATGGGAACCCGGTAGGACCCTATGAAGTATGCTTAGCAATTTGAGCCTGGTAGCTCTTGCTGGAATGCTCCCCAGAGAGTGGAGAAAGTGCATATATTGTGTGCGGGCAAGCCAGAATCCGATGAACGGGGAAATAACATATCTGTAAAACGCTTAGAAACTCGTGCATTGCCAACGTAATGAGCGCTATTTAAGCAGAATTATTATCATTATTATTATTAGTATTATCATTATTATTATTATGTAACTATTATTATTTATCATTATCATCCTGATCATCAACATTATTTATTAACATTATTTGTCACATAATTCCTCTGGATTTTTTGGTATCGATATGGATATCTGTATACTTTGCTTGCTGATTTTTGTTTTGTTATTTAACGGTATATGAAAAAAAAAAACTTGGAATAACATTTTATATCAAAGGGTATTATCTATTTTCTATACAAATAGAATGGGACTATACACAGAAGAGGGAGTACACACAGAAATGGGACTACACGTAGAAAAGGGACCAAACACAGATCTAGAAATGGGACTACACACTATACACACAGAAATGAGATTTCACACGAGTATAATGAATGTCAGTTCCAAATCTTTCAGCATTTTTCTCACATTACCAATATGAGGGAAATACAATTTCTACTATAATGGTATCCATCCACATACAGTCATGTGCGTAATGATATTATCTTCTTCCTCTTCTTTTAGCAGAACTCAACTTTCTCTTTTTCTTTAACTCAAAGTCAAAGAAGAAATCTCAGGGGGATTTCTAATGCATTGTTCTATTGTTTTACCCATTACCAGGGCTGTCAACCCTCCCGCAGTTTGGGAGAGTCTCACGCCACCACGCTCATTCTCCCGCCGTCTCACCAGGCTGGGAGGGGGGGGGGGAGGGGAGGTGAGCACTTTAAATCATTTTTTTTTACTCAACCCCCCCCCCCCCCCCCCCTTCCCAGCCTGGTGGGACGTACGGCGGGAGAATGAGCGTGGTTGCGTGAGACTCCCCCCAAAATTGCATACGATCTCCCTCGATGCATTTCCCCAAAGTTGACAGACCTGCATTACTTCTAATGATCATGTATGGAATTATATTTTTTCACACATTTCGATAGGCGATGCACTAGCTACTGAAATGTCTTTGTATTGTTTCTTGTAAGTCTTTGCAGTTGTGTTGTTAATATTAGATGTTCATATTTAATAGTCGACGCTTCTGTTACTAGCTCGCCCCAAAAAACTCACCCTCCCTTTTCCTTTCATCTGCAGTTTTATCATCTATCTTTTTTCTTCTCTCTCTCTCTGTATTTGTACCCTCTTATCCGCAATAGTACCATCAATCTTTGACCCTAGTTACCCCCCCCCTCCCCTTTCTCTCT
The DNA here is from genome assembly GCA_035222895.1 of Strongylocentrotus droebachiensis. Taxonomy (NCBI): domain Eukaryota; kingdom Metazoa; phylum Echinodermata; class Echinoidea; order Camarodonta; family Strongylocentrotidae; genus Strongylocentrotus; species Strongylocentrotus droebachiensis. The sequence continues at coordinate 20,365 of JAVYIG010010869.1, read as the reverse complement.
GCATCACTCACTCAAATTTCCCTCTTTAATCTCTCGTCTCATAATCATGATTTGTCGTGCATATTATGCTCGTGAATGATCCGCCTCAAATGCAGTCACGAATATCGTTTTGCTTATAACAGAACAAATAAATTTAATTTACTCAAAACAATAGACAATAATATAAGCAAATTTATAATAATAATAATTATTTAATAAATTCAAGGAAGACTATTGCTGTTGAAAACCAAACTAAGAGTGAGGAATTCTTTATAATCGTTAAAACTGTTTGATGAAGCAATTGGAACATGTGATAGATTTTATTATAAACCGTAAGAAAGTGAATAAATAATAATAAAAACGCAAACCTGACGCCAGATTATTTGTTGGCTTTAGCTCGAGCTTGACTACACAGATATCCATTCATGTTGTATAAGCCTATTACATAAGCATACCCCGAAGCACCATCATGCTTTGGCATGACCATCAGTGTTTTGAAACATGTTTAGCCGACTCTATAGCATAACAAATCAATTAAATAAATAATACCAAACGCCAGTCTACAGTAAGAGGAATATTCTTTCCAATCACTATAATGGGGGCACACCCAGGTATCAAAGTCCAGTATTTATGTTGGTTTTCGTGAGACGATGCCCTATGTCTTTTGGTATTATGAAACTTTCTTCTATCTATTTGTATACTTTACAAGTAGGCCTACTCCATCCGGAAATAAGAAAATAATAATGCGGAGCCACGAATGTTATACAGTGCTATCTGATTGATCCTCCGTGTTACGGATATGACACATATTTGTATGCAAAATATTATCCCTTAGATACATTTACTTTGTTATATTTACTGCAGGTTTTTTTCCGAGGAGGGGGAGGGGGGGGGGGGGGGGGGTCAATTATGTCGCCTTTTCTGGATATGGTAATTTTAGCTCATTATATTCCATCATTATTTTGGTGATATGTGGGTTACAATGCGGAAGGCAATCATCGCCTCGTCTTCTCATGAAGTGTACTTATTATTGAATGATAGAACTAGAAAGGTCATATCATCTAATCAATGATCGCTCTAGTCTTTACTCTCGTGGTTTTGATTCCGCTTCCCTTGGACCATACGTAGGCAGGTCGTTTCCTAGTTTATCTGTGTTGCATCGCTTGCCAAGCACGACAATCCCTGCGATAACCTATTGGTGACAAACAGAGAACGTGTTTAAGAAAAAGAGGACACTTGAAAGGAGATGCAAAGATGGTAGGCTCAATCCTCTGCACATCACTTCATACCTCAGTAACACGTATCCCTTGCAAACCGATTCCACATCGACTCCAAACCGACCGACCGGGGTAAAGGGTACTTTTCACGCACCAAGTCCGGCTCGTAGTACACAAAACCCGTTTTACACACCGGACTTAAAGGGTGTTTTCAAGAGGACATAATTATGCGTACCCTAAATGAGTGTGGGGGAGGGGGGGGGGTAATAATGCGAGTATTTGAATAATTATTAGCAACTCATATGTATCATTTCTAGTGGAGTGAAGAGGGCGCACCTAATGTTCGGCATCAAAGATATTCGATCATACTCACTCAGGCGCGGATCAAGGATTTCTTAGGGGTGGGGGCCCAAATTTGAAATTTAGTGTGCTAAAATTTGAAAATCGTGCCGGCCAATATTTCGCTCAGTGGGGGTGGGGGGGGGGGGGGGGGGGGTGAGGGTGGGAGGGGGGGGGGGGGGGTGTAGTGAGCACTAATTTTTTGTTTGGCCCTCGAAAATTTGAAAAATCGCACCCCCCCCCCCCTTGAACGCCAGGGAGGGGGGCCTATCTCCAAATTCACGTGTTTTTACACGTTTTTTTTTCCCAGGGCGGAGCCTTCAGGAGCTCAGGGGTTTTATACATCAAATTATCGTCGGATGAGCATAATTTTATACCTTATTTGTGACAATGGCAGGTCACGAATTGGCTCGGGGTCCAGGGGGCGGAGCCCCCGGAAGCTCAGGGATTTTGGGCAATAAATAACGGTCAGATGAGCATATTTTTATACCTTATTTGTGACACTGGCAGGGACACAATTTGGTGTTGGGTCCAGGGGTGGAGCCCCCAGAAGTTCAGGGGTTTTGGGCAATAAAATAACGGTCAGATGAGCATATTTTATACCTTATTTGTGACACTGGCAGGTCACGATTTGGCGTGGGGTCCAGGAGGCGGAGCCCCCGGAGGCTCAGGGGTGCTAGGAAATAAATTATGGTCAGATGAGCACCCAGGGGCCCGCCTTAGGGCCCTTGGTGGGGTCGAGGGGGTGGACCCCCGGAAACTTAGGGGTTTTAGGCATTTGATTACGGTCAGATGAACATATTTTGATACCTTATTTGTAACACTGGCAGGACACTAATTATTGGCGTAAGGTCTAGGGGGCCGAGACCCCAGAAGCTCAGGGATTTTAAGCATTAAATTACCGTCATATTAGCATCCAGCCGTCCGCCTTAGGGCCCTAGGTGGGGTCCAGGGGGCAGAGCCACTGTAAGTCAAGGGGTTTTAGGCATTTAATTACGGTCAGATGAGCATATTTTGATACCTTTGATATCTTTCCCCTTTTATTTCCTTTTTTTGTTTTCCTTCTTTTTTTTCCTTCTTTTTTATTCCTTCTTTTTTCCCTTCTTTTTTGTTTTCCTTTTTTTTGTCAGGCCCCCCCCCCCCTCCGTGGATCAGCCACTGTACTCAGTATGCCCCTCCGAAGGAGAGCTCGAGCATATTACAATTACTTTAAAGTTTACTTTAAAGTGCAAACGGTAAAAGTTAACTTTTCGTAACATTAGATTCAAATTCATTCCTTCAATTTTTTTTTCTCAAATAACTGTGCATAACATTACTAAGACAACAAAAATACATTTCACATCGAAAATTATGTTTTACGTAAATCTCAGTAAATACTAATTAAACATCAATATCTTAACAAAGTATGATTCAAATTTTTATTCCCTTTCTGATATATCCTCCTACACACATACACACATACACACGCGCACACACGCACACCCACGCACACCCACACACACGCACAAACACACACCCACTCACACACCCATGCACACACAGGGGCGTCTCCAAAGGGGGGGGGGGGGGGGTGTGGGGGTGCGACACCCCCCCCCCACCTGTCGGGATATTGTCGGTTAAATTGCGCTGCCGTCGGGAAAAAAGAGAAAAGGGGGAGGAGAAAAAAGAGAGGGAAAGGGAAAGAAAAGAAAAGAAAAAAAGAAAAGGAAAAGAAAAGAAAAAAAGAAAAGGAAAAGAAAAGAAAAGAAAGAAAGGAAAAGAAAGGAAAGAAAGGAAAAGAAAGGAAAGAAAAGAGAAGAAAGAAAGAGAAAAAAGAGAGAGGAGAGGAAGGAAAGGAAAAGAAAGAAAAGGAAAAAAAAAAGAGAAAAGGGAAACAAAAGAAACGGGGGATGAAAGAGAGGAGAGAGAGGGGGTTGTTGGGTAGAGTCGTTTCGTCGAGGGAGCAAGAAAGACACGCGGGTAAATATGTTGCTGTGTCGGGTCAGCTGTATCGGTATTCTTGCTCGATCCTCGTGTACTATATCAATGCAGAAGTTTAAAGTCGGAGAGATGTATATTGTCAGTCGGCCTACAAGTTTTTACCCTACGAACTGTGACTTTGTATATGCTGTGACGACTTCGAGAGTGACTACAACTACAAAACTTGTATTTTCACTCTCCTATAATATCAGCTGAAGAAATCAGAGATTTAAAATTTTCGAGGAAACTTAATTCAAACAAGGATTGCGGGTCAACGGTACGACGAATCGCCTGCTTTCTCGTCAAAGCTTCCGCGCTTCGCGCGAGAGGGGGAAACTGAATTCAGATAAATAGGGTTGAATAAGAGTCGAAAACGGTGCAACGAATCGTCTTCTTTCTATAATAATTAAATCAAATGTCTAAGCTTTTCGCGCGGGAAGGGAGAAACTGAATTCAGACAAGGATTTAGAGTCGAAAACGTGACGAATCGTCTGCTTTCTCTAATAATTTAACGAAACGTCAAAGCTTCCGCGCTTCGCGCGAGAGAGGGAAACTGAATTCAGACATATAGGGCTTATTAAGAGTCGAAAACGGTACAACGAATCGTCTTCTTTCTCTAATAATTGAATGAAACGTCAAAACTTCCGCGCTTCGCGCGAGAGAGGGAGAACTGAATTCAAATAAGGATTAAGAATCGAGATTAGTACACCAAATCGTCTGCTTTTTGTCATAATTTAATGAAACGTCAAAGTTTCCGCGCGGGAGGAACTGAATTCAGACAAAGATTGAGAGTCGAGCACGGTTCAACGAATCGTCTACTTTCTCTAATAATTGATGGAAACGTCAAAACTTCCGCGCTTCGCGCGAGAGAGGGAGAACTGAATTCAGATAAGGATTAAGAGTCGAGAACAGTACACCGAATCGTCTGCTTTTCTCATAATTGAATGAAACGTCAGAGATTCCGAGCTTCGCGCGGAAGGGGGGAAACCTCATTCAGTCAAGGATTAACAGTGGAGAACAAAACAATAAATCGTCTTCTTTTCCTAATAATTCAAAGAAACGTCTAAGCTTCCGCGCTTCGCGCGGGATTCCTATCATCCACACCTCCACTAATGAGCGCTCTTTAAGTGATTCGCTTGCTCACTACCACCCCTCCCTAAAATAAGATCCTAGCTCCACGCCTGCATTTAAATATATAGCTATGATGCTGACTATTAGATGACGAAATAATTCGTATATTTATGTAGTCGAGGAAAATGACCATTTGCGCATACGCAAGTACTATAGATAGTCCATAGGAAAAACAATTTAGCCTTCGGCCCCGGGTTAATAGGGTTACATTTGTAGATATTGGGACATTTAATTTTGTCGGTGATTGGTGGCTAGTTTTGTCGGTAATCGTTGGCCTCTACACCCCCCCCCCCCCCCCCCACTGAAAAAGATATAGTGACGCCCCCTGCGCGCACACACACACACAACATGATTAGGTCACTGAATAAAATCATTTGATAAAACATCATCACGAACAAGCGAGATGTTGATACCAAACAAAAGGGTGGGCTCGGGAAGTGAATAATTATTATCTCCAAAGTAAGTGGGAAAGCAAAGGGAAAAGTGTTAAAGGAATAGTTGAGTTCTGTTGCAAAGGGCGCTACACAAAATAATTTTTTGTGAGATAATGAAAAACTGAGTGTCAAATTTGAAAGAACATACAATTTAAATGACAAAATAATCTTTGTTTGATCAAAATCGGTTCAGATCGGTCCATAAGTATAACGATTTCTAGTAGCCTATTGGGTACCACCACAAATATTAGATGATTTGAAAAAGCCGTTGAAAAAACTAAATAGCGCCTTTTACGTCGTATTTTAGCCAATGTAGATGTTTACTTTTTTTGTTGGCATTTTCGTGTTGGTTATTACGCACAACCAGCCGGCCCATGTATTGTTATTTTTAATTGAATAATGAATTAACTGTCACCGTATTGTTTTGACAGTGGAGCTGAATTGGTATGATCGTATTGTCTAAATTTCAGATATTTTGGGTCTAAAATTGCCTTCATAGCAATTTTAGGTTCTAAAAGGGCACTGGAAATGTCATAGATCAGAATAAGAGCAACAACCATGCACTTTGAAGGCATTTGCGGTCTGAAAACAAAGCTCAACTATCCCTTTAAAGTGGCGTGAAACATCAAAAGAGAGAGGTGAACACGGTTGTAGGCGTGAACAAATTGAACAAATTCAATTTTTTCAAATCAATTTCAATTTATTTTTCATTAAAAACTTAATAACTGATGAATATATACATGTACACACAATACATTGGAAGGAGCCCTAAGAAAGCAAACTAGTCTTGTTAAGTGGGTCTTTGTACAAATATAGAGAAATAAATAAATTAACATAAATGAAAGTTAAATGAAATTAATCAATATGCAATAGCAATAAAAACAAGAACATACACCCATCCAGTCCAATACCTTTACCATACCCGTATTCACACAAACAACATTCATCAGCATATATTTCATACAACACACGCAGAAAAGAAGAAGAAAAGGGATAGTTGGAGAGTTAGAGAGAAATAGTATAGAAACAAGAAAAAGGGAAAGATGAAGTAGATGAGGAAGCTCCTACTCAGTACACAACATTGCTTATACTATAACTGTTTGTATAAATATTTGAAACTCGTAAGAGCTGTACTGCTTTTAAAACTGTTATTAAGTGATTTCAAATACTTTGGACCTGCCCAAAATGTTACAATATAAATTATATTCAAATCACCTTCGGGATGTTGCTACTGTCGATTAACTCCGAAGATACAAATAGATCCATTTTGTGAACTCCCAGGCCTTCACATGCTGTCAGAAAGTTGTTGACATTTGCCATCTGCAAAAAGACATGATTGATTGATAGAATACTGTTAGCGGACATGGCGACGGCGAGGGAGTGGTGGTGGTGGGGGGGGGGGGAGGGGGGGGGGGAGGGGGGAGGGGGGGGGGGGGAGGGGGGGGGGGTTAGGAGCACATGCCTCCGTCTCACCCCACCCTGGAAAACATCAATCTTCAACAACCAAATTTGTGTACACCGTAAGTAAACACAAATGTGAACCCTATTTGTACCCCTCGGCAGCAATTTTAGTCCGCTTTAAGCATCTGAAAATGTGTTCCCCCCCCCCCCGTTTTTTTTTTTTGCTTGTCAGAATTTTGTAGAAAATATGCATCTATGCAGCTATGCTTTTGTTTTGCTTATGAGCTCCCAGTTAGAGAATCCTGGAGCCGCCTCAGATAATACTTATAAATAACATTTCAAAAGAATTCTTCATGTTATTTACGGAATCGTACATCTTACCTGTCTTTAATAGCGTATAGCCCTACTATATACTCCCATTATTAACATTAATTTAGCATAAATTGTGTCAACAAAAATTGGCACACGATGCTTCTACAAATGCGGATATTAAATGTTCAAGACAAAAATAAAACGTCTAAGACACAATAATTGCATGATAGGCCTAACTATCACACGATTGTTCGAGAAGATGTATTTGAATGAACAAGGACACCCTAAAATGAGCTGTGGTTTTCAGTGAATATGATTTATTTCAATTTTTCATTTAGCAATATGCATTTTGCTGGTTCAAACAATATCTCTCTATATATACAGTGCGTCCCAGAAAAAACGAAACCGAGAAGTACCGATGTTTTATCATGACTTAATCACAACCATAATTAACGAATGATACATATTTGGAAAGCTTAGAGTCTCCTCTTTCAGTTGATGCTACTCACGTGATGCATATTTCACGCATGAGTGATTAAAAGCAATTTGAAGGAAGAAAACCAAAAAGACATTTGGCGGGCGGTATCTGAATTTCGAAGAAAAATTCACATTTCTAGAAAGTTTATTTTCTGCTCTTTCATATGATACCTCAATCAAGAAAAATGAGCCAGGAATAACAAAGTTCTGTTTGTTTAAAGTAGCCCTTACATTTTCATAATTTTACAAACGAATTCGTTTTCACTGGGTGCCTGCCGTAGCAAAAAGCAGATTTGACAAAAGACTTAACTCCGTTTCTTTGACAATCAGCCATGCATGAAGACTCTCGTCTACGGCTGATTGTCAACGAAACGGAGTTAAGTCTTTTGTTAATTTCGTTTATTGATACGGCAGGCAGCCAGTGAAAACGAATTCGTTTAGTAAAATTATGGAGGTGCAAACACACAATGGCAAAAGTCTGAAGTACTTCAGACCAATAATAAGAAAGTTTTGAATATTTAAAATATGAGATAAAATTGGCAGTTTGGTCAGTGGCTATACACAAGGAAGGATGCATGGGCCTATTAAGGTCTGGTGAACCATCTGAAAAGAGGCTAGAAAGCCTACGAGAATTACTTTTCGGTCTCCTCATGAACAGCTGTTCTAGCGGGGTCTAGCAAAACCTAAGAATGGTTGTTAAATGGTCTGTGAGACTGCCTTGGGGGGGGGGGGGGTTCTCATGGACCGTCGGTCTCATGTTAAATGGTCTGTGAGACTGCCTTGGGGGAGGGGGAGAGGGGTTTCTCATGGACTGTCGGTCTCATGGACAGCTGGTCTAGCGAAACCTAAGAATAGATGTTAAATGGTCTGTGAGACTGCATTGGGGGGGGGGGGGGGGGGTTCTCATGGACTGTCGGTCTCATGGACAGCTGGTCCAGCGAAAACTAAATATTTTTGTTAAAAGGTCTTTGAGACTAAAATCTTACTGGCAGAGGATGACGCCATTTTTAAGAGGTGTATGGACATCTTTCTCGGTCTCCACCTTTCCAATTTCAGATGCCAGCTGTTGGTCCTCAGATGAACCTGTTTGTAGTACACCAACTATCCATTCCAGCGCCAGATTTGCTGAATCCGCATCAAACTTGGCTGACATCTCCTTCTCCTATAGGTTGAGCCGAGGTGTAAAACACATTTATTTGATTTTTGTTGTAATATAATGTTTTATTTATTTCATCATTTATTAATCAATTCATCACATGATGGGGGGGGGGGGGGTAGTGGGCATTAATTTTTCTTCTTCGTTTTTGTCTTTTTTTGGAGGGGGGGGGGGCCAGGGTGGCCAAGGCCCGCTCACCCCCCCCCCCCTCCCCTGGATCCATATAAGTATAGATGGCTCCGCGTAAGTTACGTTGGTCGGTGGAAGGTCGTGTTAACTTAAAGGGATAGTTGAGTTCTGTTGCAGAGGGCGCTACACAAAATATTTTTTTGTGAGATAATGAAAAACTGAGTGTCAAATTTGAAAGAACATAATATTTAAATGACAAATTCATCTTTGTATGCTCAAATCGGTTCAGAGACGGCTGAAATATAACGATTTCTAATACTGGTGTACCACCACAAATATTAGATCTTTTGACAAGTTTGAAAAAACGCCTTTTACGTCGTATTTCAGCCAATACCGATGTTGGCTTTTTTGTTGGCATTTTCGTGTTGCTTATATTACCCACAATTAGCCGGGTCATGTATTATTATTTTTAATAAATAATTAATTTACGGTCACCGTGTTTTTTTTTATTTCTAAATTTCACACATTTTGGGGTCTAAAATTACCTTCATAGCAATTTTAGGTTCTAAAAGGGCACCAGAAATGCCACAGATAAGAATAAGAGCAATAACCATGAACTTTGAAGGCATTTGCGGTCTGAAAACAGAACTCAATTATCCCTTTAATCGTGGCAAGTTGGTCCGAGTAAGAGCGTGTGGACATCTAATGGTGTAAGTGAAATATACATGAGGTATTTACTGCTGCAGGATTAACTTACGCCGACCAGCAAAACCCCGTCTGAACAAGACTATAGCACAATTACAGGGGGGGGGGGGGGTATTGAGCATTATTTTCTTCTTTTTTGTCCGTCTTTTTTTGGGGGCCAGGGGGCCATGTGAAGACGAATCATCGCTACAAGGTTTACCTCAAGAATTTTAAGAAGGATGATGGGCGCCCATGAGGGATCGTAAGAAAGACTTGATAATCGTAGAAGTTGGCCCCTCACCCTAATAAGGCCGGGGGCATTATGCCCCCCCCCATCCGCGATTTTTCTGATTGTTCGGGAACGCATACGGATGGTGCCCCGCCGCTCGCTGACTTTTTTCTTTCGAGTCTTTTTGAAAATCGGACGTACAGTTATAAAGTCAAGCGTCCTTTTAATGTTTAAAGCTGAAACTGTACCGATTTCAACGTATTCTTTACTTAGTTTGAAGCCGAATCATATGCGTCGCATCCATAGTCAAACAGTGAACGTAATAAAGCTTTATAGACAATAAGCATATAGTGTGAGTCATTCCCCCCATGTTATACCAGTTATTTTCTTCTAAATATTCAATTTTATTGTATATCTTTTTCCTATATCCTGAAGCATATCCGAGTTGGCCGTCCCCCCCCCCCCCCCTCCTTTAGTGGCCTCAAAAATAAGGGGGACGAGAGAGCGACGGAAGAAAAAGGAGAACAGAAAGAGAGAAGAAAAAAAAAATAGGAATCGCTACTCTATTAAACTGGTTGCCAACGTTTTGGATAGCGTGGAAACCAAATCTAAAACCCAACTTTGTTGTGTTTCATGTTGTTTAAGCTTCTACCTGCAACCTTAAAATTTAGTAGGCAAGCTTTCGTCCATCCGGTCAGTGGACTTTTGATAAATCACACAATTTCTTGTTTTCTGCTGCCTCGAGTTTACTGGAGCAAAAATAGGTTACAATGGGCGTGTTCACACCGCAGTGAGATAGCGCGGTCTATCGTAGCACCCCCCTTTTTTGAGAGGTCCTGTTGGCATGACGCGTGACGTCATGAGGTCAGAGCGGTCAACACTCCTAGTTCGTAATAGCGCGCGAAATCTTTGACCGCTCTGACCTCATGACGTCACGCGTCGTGGCAACAGGACATCTCAAAAAAGGGGGTGCTACGATAGACCGTGATATCTCACTGCGATGTGAACACGCAATGATATCAATAGCCTGAGACCCTATTCTGAACAAGGTCTTAGGCTATTGAAGTAAACAAAAAAGATTAATCCTTCACTGAATCAGTGAGGCTGTTCACACCGGCAGAGATAGCGCGCGCTAGACCGCGCTATCTCTGCGGTTTGGAAGGTACAACGTCGTTTCGGTCCGCCCAACATGGAGCCACGGCGAGCCAAAACGGCGTGCCACTGGAGCACCTCTTGGGGGTGGTCCACGAGAGAGAGCGCGGTCTAGCGCGCGCTAGAAAAAAGGGGGTTCTACGATAGACCGCGCTATCTCATTGTGGTGTGAACCGCTTTTTATCCAGATGGATTCTTTCACCTTTCTTGACCAGAAGGGCGAATAAATTTCAGTAAAGCAGTGGTCTCGTTATCAGGTGACCCGGGTTCGAAACCATGATTCATAAGACTAGCCTTATTTGGTGATCGATCACTTTGATTCAACCAATCAAATATCATCTCCAGGTTCCCAATCGCTCATTGGCCTATTTTGGTCCATGCTACATAAATATTCATGAAAGAGCTTCACAGGGGGTTCGTAGATTTTCTACGAACGAAACATGGTACATAAAAGAAATAAAACTGTTCGCAAGAACCAGTGATGATAGGCGCTCGGGCTGACGCCCGCGCAGATGTCACTCTCCACATAAACGCCATTAGAATACTTGTAAAGCCCGACGCATATCGGATAGACTACTACTACCCTCGCCCCAAACAACACTATAACACATAACAAGTACAACAGTATACAAACACACACCAATATAGAACAAACAGACAAACAAAAGAAGAAGAAGAAAAAAAAAAGGGGGAAAAAAGCAAGAATAGAAAATAGAGGAGGGTTTAGAAATTGTATATTAAGAAAAACTAAAAACAGAAAACATTTATTCTAAACTTTCCAAGGCTTCCCATTTCCTTAAATGAATTGAAAGGTGTCTCTTTCCAATGAAAGTTTTTTCTCTTCATTTCTATTTTCCAATAATCTTTGTTTATTTCTTTTGATTTTGGAGGGTTTCCCTTCTCTCTACTGTGAAAAATCATAAATTTAATCAAAATCGAAATGTGGTTCAATAATTGCTCTGTTTTTAGTACTGTCATCTATTCCTATATGAATTTCTTTCCAGGATAATTTCGTTAGAAATGGTAAATTAAGTCTATCTGCACATTTTCCCAGACTTCCTTCATTGTATTACATTCAAAGAATACATATTGATAAGTTTCTTCAAAATTTTGGGAAAATAAGCACAACCCATTTTCATGAAACCTGAAACTATGTAAATGATGATTTGTATATAAAATCTTATGCAACAGTTTGAACTTAAATTCTCGCAGTTTGTTACTTAAGGTACACATCTTTAGTTGAACACATATCTGTTCTACTTCTCTTCTTGAAATATTATAAAGTGACATTAAATTGCAGCCTGCCGAGTTTGTTTCTACATTCTTCTTATTTTGACTCTTATATTCCATTTCCGGTTAAATCTTCAAATGTAAACACTTTCTTTGAACAAATAAATTCTAAACTAAAGCCAGTGTGAATTGACTTTATTAAAGGTTGAACATTATGTTTCCATTCATAAGGGGCTACTTTATAAATTTTGTTTACTTCATGAATTTCCACTCTGCTCAAACCTAACATTATAAAATGAGCTTCAGGTTTCAATTTTCCATTTTCATCACAAATGTGATGAAGTCGATATATTTTTTTTTAAAACAAAGTGGCCTCTAATAAGGTTTGACCTTCTAGTTGAATAAATTATTATTATACAATATTTTATTCCCTCTGAATCTCTGTTCTGTTTTAACATATTCTTTCATATCTATCTATGCTTTTAGAAGATTTTGATTAAAAAAAGGTAACATGAGTTTCACTGTATCTCTCCAATAATTGCAATAAAATATCAAATTTGCTCCTATCGGTCTCATTACATATTTAAAGTATTGTTTCCATTTGATATCATGAGTTCCTGTTCAATACAAGCTTTTTTATCCACATTATTCTTTGTGCTTTTACAAACAACCTAAAATTCATCATTTTGAGCCCGCCCTGCCGATAGTCTAAAGTCTTTACCTCTTTCACAAGAAATTAAAACATATTACTTCAATTTCTTTGTATACCCACTCTGGAACTGGCATGAGTAATGTTACATATGTCAATTTAGAATGTCCACATACTTTCATCAATTGAATTTTACCCATTAAAGTTAAGACACGCTGTTTCCACCACGTCAGTAGTTCTTTTAATTTTGCTCAATATTTCCTTATGATTCATTTTTTTCCTTGATATCTACATGTGAAGAGTTTCATTCCAAAAGGAGCTAAATCCACTTTGGGTACTTCTGAGTAAATCGCCTTTTTTTATTTCTCCACTTTCCCTTTAGCCATGGACCTTAATGTTGTTATATATTTTAAAGGTGTCCCCCTGGACCAATAATATATGATGAGAAAAAATCTACCAGTGTTTCCTGATTTTACTAAATTTTTAGAATTTTTGTTTTCGTGGATTTAGCTCCTTTTGGAATGAAACATGATATTGTACCCGGAAAATTTTATATTTTCTCAATAAAGTCACTGAAATGTATTCAAATTTAGTAGCAAACCTTTCCTTTTAAATAATAATAGTGAAATCACAACTAAAAAAAAACCTTTTGAAAAGAAAGTAAACAACATATCACATTTTCATTCCAAAAGGAGCTAAATCCGTTTCATTCCAAAAGGAGCTAATCCATGTTTCATTCCAAAAGGAGCTAAATCCACAAAATCTAAAAATTTACTAAAAATCAGAAATAACTGGTAGATTTTTTTTCTTATCATATATTATTGGTCCAGGGCGACACCTTTAACGTATATAACAACATGAAGGTACATTGCTAAAGGACAAGTGGAGAAATAAAAAAGGTCATTTACTCAAAGTGGATTTAGCTCCTTTTGGAATGAAACCGATTTGGATTTAGCTCCTTTTGGAATGAAACATGATATTGTACCTAATTTTTTTTATACTTCCTGGTGAAATTTTCGAACGTGATATAGTGCATTTTGTCCCCATGTAGGAAATCATTAATTTAAGACAAATAACTCCATTTTGATAAAATATGGATTTAGCTCCTTTTGGAATGAAGCTCTTCATGTACTGAAAAATAAATACCTAATATTATAACAACATCTACAAGCTTCCCAAACGGAAATGTATGATTAGACACCTGTGGGCCCAGGGGCAGAATATATGTTTTATCTTTGTTTAACTTTAATCCTGATATTTTATAAAAATCTTCTAAAACATGTTCTATTTCCTTAACTGAACTCATACTTGCTTTATTTCTGTATTTCCAAAACAAATTCCTTTTACCAAGTGATTATTTCTAATCATATGAGCTAAAATTTCAGTGCATAAAATAAATAAGTATGGAGATAATGGATCTCCTTATCTAATTCCTCTTTCAACCTCTTTCACGTCGAGCAAAGCTAGCTATCAATGCAATCGAAACCGGGCCGACTAGTTTAATGTACGAAGTTGTAAACCACCCAAGAGACTCCTAATAAATTGCGATACTGGTGAATGAATGATAAAATTTCAATTTTTATTTTCATTTTTCTCTATTGATGACTTAATTTTCCTATGTAACTTAAAAAATGGCGTATATATTTCAGTACTGAATGAACGCCATGAAACAAATACCAACAACAACTATATTGCGAATCTTCGCAAGAGACTATACACGGCTCACAGTTAGAACCCGCACGAAAGTATATTTCATGTATATACCTCTCTTTACAAATCTAGCCATCCGATTGGTCGAAATTGGAGTCGTGATTTAGCCATTCCGTAAAGAAACGAACAATGCCAGTAACGGTCAATAGTTTATGAGTGAGATTCCGAAAGATTCGGGTACCAGGAAAATAGTAAAATTTTGCTGCGATCCCTATTGGTTTACGTGTAAAATATTTCTTTGTGCGAGCGCGGATACCATCATACAGTGTGTATGCGATTTGGCCGCTACATGTTAGGTTTCTTAATAACAGCGCAGCGCATGTAATCTCCGATTTTTTAGTTTCAAAACTATATTTTATGTCCAAAGAAGGTAAAAATGGCTGAAGCGGCTCTTCCTAGATTTGAACTTCTTGATGAGGCTTGCAATGAACAGTCACGTATCACGTTCACGTTCACGTCTTGCGCCTTTTCGTGAAACAGGTCACCAAAATCTTCAAAGTGTGAGGTTACGTGACCCAACAATTTGTTGATTTGCTATATGCAATCTACGAAAGCTTATATAAATTGACGCTTGCGTTAAAAAAAATAATGCAAATTGTCATTGAGAAGAGACTTATGGCAAAAAAGCTGCTTCAGGCCAGAATCTGTTGTGTATTACTCTGTGGTTTACTTTGCGAATTCAGTTAATTCAGTAAATGGATGAAACCAGGGGCGGCGCCAGGTTATTTTGTTAGGGGGCAAATGGGCGCACCACGCAGGGGAGGGGGGGGGGGGGGGTGTCTGAGGGCATAAATGGCTCGCTTTGGTGCATACTTTTTGCAAAATTAAAAAAAGAAAACAGTCTTAAGTTCAACTAACAGGAACAAGAACGCAGGGGGTGTCTGAGAGGGGATATGCCCCCCTCAAATTTGAAGACTTTTTGGAAATTAATGCATAAATGGCTCGATTTGGTGCATAATTTTGGCCAATAAAAAAGGAAACAGTCTTAATGAGTTCAACTAACGGGAACAAGAAGGCAGGGGGCGGGGGGGGGGGGGGAGGGGGTTTCACCATATTTTTCAGAAGGGTTGTTATAGATGAATTTGTCATTTCCATTTAACAATCAGCCATAAGGTGTAGGAGATACAAGGTATTAATTTCTTTCAGTTGGCGAAAGGTTTTCATCGTAAACCAATGTTTGAACTTCCGGTAATGTGAATGTAATAATGACGCGTCTAAATCTGATCGCCTGATTTGGCTTGCTTTTTCTCTCTTTTTCTCTATCTTTATTTTTCGCCTCTCCCCTGCCCTCCTATTACGCCATATTTTACATTTATAGTTCTCTTTCTCCTGGCCTTTCTCCTTCTCGTCCCCTTCCTTTTCTTTTATTCTCCTTCTTTTCCTTTCTTCTCCTTCTTTTCCTTTCTTCTCCTTCTTTTCCTTTCTTTGTCCTTCTCCTTTTCCTCTTTCTACTTCCCTTCGACTTCCCTTTTTCAAAATGATAGGGGGGCGGTCGCCCCCCTGTCCCCCTGTGGCGCCGCCCCTGGATGAAACAAATACTACTACCATTACTTCTTGTACTACAATAAAATGTATAAAAGATACAATGACTGCTTTAATATTCGAGGTAGAGTTGCTTGTATATGCTCTCGGGGACATTGCATCTTGCTATCACCCCTCGGGACGGCTCGGGGTGATGACACGATGCAACGTCCCCTTGAACCTATAACAACAACTATTCCTCTCATAGCAGTCATTATATCTATACTATAACAAACATACTGCTATGAAATATGCGCACGAATATCGTGGGCAGGTAGTCATTAATAATGACTACCTGCCCACGATGTCTCACCACTGATTCTGCAGCGTAGCCATATCCTACTGGTCGATTTGCCATGATGAGAGCCTGAAGTCTTGCAAATGAATTCCCGTATTTAGAGTTAGTGAGTCTGGCAGTCAGCTAGAACTACCTGTTTCCGATCGGGTGGGTGTGGCAATGTTTCTGCTTTGGTTCTTGCCGTTCGCCTGGCCAGACAGCTGATGAGGGCTGACAAGATCAGTCAACAAGTACTTATGATGACGTCAACCATAAGTGACCAATCACAGCGCTGATAAACGTAATCGTCACATATTCTGATATTGCAAGTGTAGGGATTTATTTTGAACTGCTGAAACTCCCCTTCATGTCCATGATTCATCCCTTTCATATTAATAGGTCATCCCTCATTCATATTCACCCTTTTCATCACCATCCTTTCATCTGTCTATCTCTCTCATTGGTTTCAATGTTCATCTGATGCAGTCAAGCTTATAGTATAATTTACATATCCTATGAATATTCAATATATACCCTTTGTTTATGTTTGAATATTCAAGAATACTTTGTGATGCTGATTTATACTTGTATGGGACTATATGAATATTTATTGGTTTCTTCTACTTTGCATGGAATGTATGTGGAATGCTACATAGAATGCTGTAATGCTTTTACACATTAAAACCTGGTCAGTTAGCCAGTAGTTATCATCGTACAACATGTCTGCTGGGCTGCCTCTGTGTACTTAAGAGCGCTAGGAATTTGTTAGAACCGCAACCCTACACAAGTATGGTATAGAAATGCTCTTTATTTCTAAAATAATCAAATGAACAATTGTACTAGTTCACGAACGAATGTGCATGCATGCATATAGCACGATAAATGATGGCGCTATGAATTTAGAAGAAAAAAAAAGAAAAAAAAAGAGAGAATATTATTCAATGGGCAGACCCAATGCAGGCGAGGGAGAAAGAGACAGAGAAAGATGGAGAGAAGTAAGAGGGAGAATGAGGGAAAGAAAGAGAGAGAGAGATAGAGGGGAGGGAGACTGACGGAGAGAAAGAAAGAGATCGAGAGAAGGGGGACGGGAGACTGAGGAGAGAGAGAGATAGAGAGAGAGAGGGGGCGGATTTTCGAAATCAAATTCCCAGTAAGAAAAAGAAAAAAAATGCCGCAGAAGTAGACTTTCGCTGCATGTCCTCCATTCCAAATTTTCCCTAGTGTTGTCACACATTTTTAAAACTTAAAAAAAAAAAAATGTTAATGAATCATTGTAGAGTAACAATAAGGCCTTGTATGCAAATCAAGGGCTAATAAACGAAAGGATATTTTAGTGGAATCAGTGAAAAGTGCAGATAACTTGATCAAACACTTTATTTTTAAGACTTATTTCCACCCAGGCCTTATAGAGTAAGTTTTGATTTAATAGAAGGCCTATCGGCAATGGATTCTGACTGCACCTTGCCCTCCCCCCCCCTCTCTCTCTCTCTCTCTCTTTTATCACAACTCTCATTTGCCATACGGATTACTTTTCTCCTTTGTACACGAAATAATGGGATGGGTGGGTTAACTTGGACCCTGGATAACCATCGTGAGCGATATAAACTATAATACATCCCTTGAAATTTAAATTACACCCCCCTCCCCCACTGTGTGCTCCTTTCAAAGAGCACACAAAACCCTTAGATTGAACATTCCATCTTATTTAGCATAGCAGACACAACATTCAATCGGATGATGCCTCCAAGGATTTCCTTCACTGAATAGGGACTATTGCTTTTCGTTGTAACATTCTCTCTCTCTCTCTCTCTCTCTCTCTCTCTCTCTCTCTTTCTTTCTATCTGTCTCTCCCTTTCCTCCACGCGTTATCGTGTTCTCTTTTACATTCATTTATATTATCCTCTCTTCTTCTCTTTACGTGTGTATAGGGTGTAGATGCATGTACATGAAAATTCACAAGTTATCGAAATTCAGTTTGAACATCATCATAATTTATTTATTCAAAAACATCTTTCTTTCTTCAATCATGTACTTGTTTATCAATTGTTCAATCTATTAATCTATGACCAATAAAATATAATGATAGAATATGAGCTCAAAAATTAAAAGAGTGAGAAAGCAGTTGAGAGATTCTGCATAATTTATGAGTTTTTAAGATCGAGCAATTCTATTTTACTCTTTTTTGAACTTCTGACTACACTTTTTTTTTTTTTTTTTTTACAAATGGTGTTTGAATATGATTTTACTTCTTTGTCCTCTGTCCCACTCACATATGAGAAGCCAGCCAGTAGATTGTATTAAATAATTTCACTATATGTCATGCCTTGTAAATAATTCTGATTGTCCACATCAAGAAAGAAACGGAATTGTATTAGTGTGGTTCACTGATGAAAATGTAGTTCTCACGATAGGGCAGGTTGGTCCCGTACAGTCTGCTATGAAATAAAGTATGTATTTTCTAAATGAAAAAAAAGGTGTTCTGACAGTTAATTTGATTGGGAGGAAATTCACCCTTCGTACAAATTTGTTTCGAGTAAAGTAACAGGAACGCCAATGAAATTGTTAGAAATATTAGACAAATTTATAATTACGCACATGTATTTGAAATTACTAATGATTTGAACAAACTCCTTTTGGCAACTTTCTATGAATAGTTAATTTCTTTTCAAGAAAGGCTTAAAGAGAAGGTTGAGTTCTGGGAAGAGATGAAAAATAATTTGTGAGCGTTACTCATTCTTATTATGCAAGTATGGAAGAACATCAGATAAGACATGTTCCATGAAAAGCATGGCTCTTCAAATGCCTTCATATTCTAAATATGCATGTAACATCGTAAAAATCGGGGGGGGGGGGGCGGCTTTTTACGCACGTGTTCGTGTAGTCCCATATACATCTTTCTGTGTACAGTGTTTGTAACTTTACCAAGACTTGGCCAAATTTCTTATCATTTTGATGATTCCAGAACCTTGCAATACACACAAAGTCTTATATGCTAGATGATCAACCTTTTCTGATCGATTCCACACCGTTTCTTTCAAAATGCAATCGCATGACCAGAACTCAACTTCTCTTTAAAGAGATGGTTGAGTTCTGGGAAGAGGTAAAAATAATTTGTGAGCGTTATCATTGTTATTATGCAAGGGTGGAAGAACATCAGATTAAACATGTTCCCTGAAAAGCATGGCTCTTGAAATGCCTTCATATTCTAAATATGACATATGATATGACATGGGGGGGGGGGGGGGGCCAAAATCTTGAGAAATATTTAGCGGCAAATCAGCCAGGGGACGAACGGCGAATGAACAGGGGGGGGGGGGGGGGGTGTAAGAGCACTTTTTTTGGGGGGGGGAATTTTTGCGCCGACTCAGCCGGCCGGTGAATAAGCGGAGGCGTATTTGTTATTTACACGCCAGCGAGGGGAATTTCTAGATTAATTCCAATGAAACCGCTTGCGAAGAGTCTAGACTGGCAAGAAGAGCTCGCTAGTGCTATACGCTAGTGTGAATTTACATCGAGGACAACGTTTGCTTAACCTTTTCTGAAACACTTGAATGGTTATGGAATCTGTTTGTGTTTCTAATCTTCAAATATTAATATTATTCTGCATCAAATATAAAATATTTGATTTCTACTGTGGTATGTAAAGGCATGAACTTACGTTAATACATGTACAGTACATTAAAAAAAAAATTAACCAAGAAGGTGCACCATGGTAATACATTTTAACAAACACATCAACATATTACCTTGACATCTCATCACCATAGCCATTGTAAAACCATATATTAATGATACATGTAAAATATAGATTGAAGCAATTCTCGTCCATTGGCTGTATCCTGAGTGTGATTTATATAATGGATTTTGAGTAATATTTGCATCTACCTGTAGTTGAAGAATAGATATAGTGCATAAACTAGAATATATGGAGATGTGGAGAAATCAAGTTGGAGCTCAATTGGAAGGAAGTAATGAGAAATATTAAAGCAAGAGAAACTGAGAGATGAGGAAAGCAAGAAGTATTGAAATTAAGAGATGACTCGCGAGATAGCCTTGCATTAATGAATCCTTTATATAATGTTGTCTTGAGAGGAAGTAGACGATTTTTTTTTTTAATTGGAGATTAGTGTAAGTATTAGAAAAACGGAAATAGAATTAATGAGAAAGTTTTTTTTTAAATCTTAAATCGAGATCAATACATATAATTAGATGGGGAATCTACAACTGGCATTCATGTGCGTTGTCACACCTATGCGTAACGCATGTCCCCACACAAAAAAATGAGAAGAAAAGAGACAATAATGTAAAAGAGAAGAAGATAGAGAAAAAGGAGAAGAGAGACAGAGCGAGAGAGAGAGAGAGAGAGAGAGAGAGAGGGG